>VRLP01009201.1:0-13611 GCA_009660295.1 Lophius piscatorius
AATATAAATATAACTCACTACACACGTCCTCCTCATACATCATATAAAGTTATAGAATATAAATATAACTCACTACACACGTCCTCCTCATACATCGTATCACATTGACCACAAAAAAGTCAGAGCTCCAGCCTGGGTCCTGGTCTACCACATCCTAAATACATTTTTGCTTTGTCAGCATTTTGAACAAAAGATCAAAGATATTTCTTTCTGCAATTCGTAATTGGTCCATAGTCTCCTGGGGGAAACTGATATAACTACGTATCTAATCAACCTGCTCTTTTAAAGGAATGATATTAATCTGACAGATTTAGTGAATGGTTAAATTTGACATTAAAGTTCCTTAAAGGCATATCACTTATGACTCTGATTTAACATCCTGATTTCTTTCTGGCCTTAAGACAACTATATATATTTCTTAAAAGAAAATATAAGGGCCTTTAGCAGACACCATGTGTTGGATGTAATGTGAATAGATATTTTGGAGGATCTGGATGAAGATACAGATCCTAAAAATAATTTGCTTCCAGTTTTTTTTCATGCTTCATAGTAGACATGTTGACAACTTTCCTCAATTCTGAGACTGTTTGGATTTCAATAATTCCATCTGTTGTATTATTTAAATTCTATGTATTCCATAAAATCTCTGAAGTATATTATTTTAGTAGATTGACGTCCATTATTATATCAACGCTACATATTTTACTTAAGCAAGGTTTAGAATTCCGGGCCTACGTAAAATTAAGGACGTAAAGTACGCAAGTATCGTAAACCATGAATACTCGCTGTTACCCACTGATTTTTTTCTATTTTATTTTTTTTAATTAACTTTATTCAAATGAGAACATCATACAGAGCGAGAATGTGCATCATAACAAATATGACATACAATTAAAACACAGTGTTGGAATGAAATTAGTGAAAACTTTGAAATAAGTATGTTTTAAAACAATCATTGTACAAAATAAAAGGAAATAATTAAATTAAATAAGTCATTTTGTTCATATTTATTATCTTTTTGAGGGTTTTAAAATAATTGATGAAACTATGCAGGAGTATCGTAAAGGAGGGATTGCTTCCGTTCCACTTGCAGGTGTGAATAATGAAATAATGATATTTCCCAAACAAAATAATGAAATTTACCGGGTCATCAATGTTTCCCTTCACCACTGAACTTTGGGTGATTGAATTCCACTCCGCACTGATTCAGGCCATAAAGTCACATAAACAGACTCTAAACTTTCTGAATCAGCAGGTTTAAAGTGGAATACGACTC
Organism: Lophius piscatorius; assembly: GCA_009660295.1. Lineage (NCBI taxonomy): Eukaryota > Metazoa > Chordata > Actinopteri > Lophiiformes > Lophiidae > Lophius > Lophius piscatorius. Next base: position 1,277 of record VRLP01009201.1, read on the forward strand.
ACCTGTAGCCGCCGCGTTCTTGAATGCCCAAGTATTCATAACGAGAGGCAGTGAGGCATGTCCGAGAAGAGGAAAGACCAAAATGTACGTAGAAATCAGAACCAATGTCATCATTTTGTCCTAAAAAACCTCAAATTAACTCTAAAAAGGCACAAAATCCGATACGAAACACGTTACTTCCCCTCTCGGCTACCTTTCACGCCACCCTAAATACTTAATGTTCCAGAAGACTGCCGAAAAGAGAAGTTAATTACATCTTGGATTAATCACTTCCTCCAGAGAAGAGCTGCACTTCCTTGTTGTGTCACGTGATGAGTGAGCGGGTTTTTTTTTTTAAAGTGACAGTACAACATCTGTAGAAGTCTGTATGTGTCACGTGATGAGTGAGCGGGTTTTTTAAAGTGACAGTACAACATCTGTAGAAGTCTGTATGTGTCACGTGGTGAGTGAGCGTTTTTTTTAAAGTGACAGTACAACATCTGTAGAAGTCTGTATGTGTCACGTGATGAGTGAGCGGGTTTTTTTTTAAAGTGACAGTACAACATCTGTAGAAGTCTGTATGTGTCACGTGTTGGCACAAGTTATTTTTCTTATGCGTTCAATCTATTTATCCCGTTTGCACAAATTAAAAATTATGTTTTAGGTATTAATCATATCTTATGTTACAAAAGTTAGAACAAATTTCAAATACTGGATGCATAAGTTATTATCTTGTGCAAAACAAAGTTATTTGTGCACAAGCTACCTTCAGAAGCTTTTGAACTTCCTGAAGGTTTTCATTCACGCTGGAGTTGCTGGGAAACCAGGGCAGCTATTTTCTGTTTGTGCTTTTTCTACACGTCTTCGCTCCGATTGTTTGTGCCTGTCAAATGTCAACAAGCGGACTAAGATGCTCTTGTTTCTCAATGTTTTCTTCAAGTCTCACCTTTGGAGCCATTTTCTTGTGTAGGATTCTGGTTTGTTTTTTGTAAAGGCGAGGCTTTGTTGCAGGGTCTTTATGTCTCTCCTTCCTGTCGGATGACTTGAAGATTTCTGTCTGGTTTTCTACAGAGCAACTGCAACTAAAGGAATCAATGTTAGTTAATGTTGGTGTATTCATTCAAATCCATGCTGTTCATTTAAGTTATTTTGTTTGTTTTCTGTCATATAATATATTAGTTCTTTACTCTGTTAATGTCCCTGGAGTTTTTGAATACCTCTAGTATGAGCTGATTTTGTTCAGGAGAATGTTCCGCCATGCTGTCCTGCATTATTTATGTGTTGTTTAATGGAAAGGCATAATTATTCACAGTTCAGTCAGTTGTCACATTAGAATGTTTCCATCACATATATTAAATTCACCGAAGCATGAAATATATTTATAGCCCTAAAAGGTCTGGTATATTGTGGATTTGAGTCAAGTCGTGTAAACGCGACAATTCAGAAACGAGTTTGTGGATATATATTCACATTTTACTCCTACATCGCAATTAGTGCAAGGAAGAACTGGGTTGATTTTGGGAAAGTTCAGTTGCCTATTTTTGCCACTTTGGGGAGCTTTACCTCCAAAAGTTTTTGGGCCATAAATTCTCAACTGTTATTCTGATTTAGTCCAAGTCTGGTGTTGATCACATACATATATATATATATATATATATATATGTATATATATGTATCTTTGTTTCTATATATATAGTCAGGGACTTTCCTGAAACTAACTGAACATTCAGGAAACAGTAAATATGGAGGGGATAAAATAATATCTGTTTATCACAGAATGAGCTGATGATGATAATAATCATCAAAATAGGAGATGAGATTTGTGAGCACACATAAAATACTCTCAGATGGATGTAGTTGAAGGAGATGCAGCGTGACTGTAGTGCAGTCATAGTTTAGACGTATAACAATCATCCAGATGTAAAAACGTCCCTTCTGAAAGAAGATTATTTCTGAAGGTTCTTCTTCCTGGTGAACCCCGAGAGTCAAGGATGAACCCTTTTGTAACTAAATCTCTCGTGAGCCACATGTTTCCTGATTTATTCATTTGTATGGACTCCATAAATAAGAAGCTGAACAATCAACATGGAAGACCGGAGAAACAGTCACAAACGTTTTATCTCTTTCTTGTTTGTGTGTTTATCTCATATTGGCAGCTTTGTGTAAATCTGTTGTCCACTCTTTGTTTCTGCTGCTGGATTCAGGTCATACAAATCAAGTGGATGTCCTCTAAAGTGTCTCGCTGGTACCCGCTGCTCTCCGGAAGGATTTCTAGCCTATCAAAGAATGAGCAAATCACAAATCCAAAACTTAAGATTAAACCATTTAGATTTTAACTACAAGTCGCTCACCGAGACGAAAGTCCCGCGGAGATTCATTTAGTCATTAAAGTCATCGGTTAAGTGTCATCCTCAATCATGGCGCCACATAAATCCATCCCCGCGTTCCGTCTGTCCATCCCTCATCTACTTTAATGAACCTCCTGAAAAGAAGCAGCCGATTGTGACGGCTGAGGCGAAAACTTTCTGGCGTCCTCTCCAACTCAGATTAAATGTTCGACACCTACAAAAGGACTCGATTTTTTATTCAAGTTCCTGGAACGACATATTCCAGCGGAGGAAGTCCCACAGAAGATGAAAACATGACAGAAATCAGGATCCTCTCATTTTGTACCAAACAAGATTGAAGCGTGGGCCGCGCAGAGAAAAGAACAACACGGTCTAACCTTGAGACGGGAGCGCCGCCGCGTGCTTTCTTTTACATTATTCATATGAAAAAATGCAATTTTCACTTATATTTTATTCATTGGCTTTTCCTTAAACAATTGGAAGTCCAAGAATGATTTTGATTTTGACAGGAGTATCTGACGGCGAGGAAACGGATGACAGGGGAAGCGAGTGTTATTACCTTCACCTGTGTTATTGGTTGACATTAAAGAACAGCTGCTGAAAGAAAAGCCTCTTCTGTAATAATTACTTCATCATCCTCAGAGGTCCTTTCAAGTTGTTCCATAATGACCTTCACAACACTCTGGGAAGACACGCACCCCATCATCAGTGCGAGAGGAACGGCATCTTTACAAATGCACGAGTGGATCCGAGCGAACGCCGCCGGAACACACCTGGAAGAATCGCGACCTTCCAAGAAGTGGCTGACCTTCCAACATTCCTCCCAAAGTAAGGTTCATGCAGGAATCCACAAAAGATCCAAAGAAAGCATCCAAGAAACAACAGGTCTGTCTCGCCGCCATAAAGGTCAGTTTTTATGTCTTCACAGTTCAAAGACCACTGGCGTCTGTAAGAGAGGCGAGAGGAACCCGCTTTCAGCCCAGAAGAGTTCTGTCCCACTTTGATGCCCTTCAGAATATTCTATGGACTGACGAATGGAAACGATGAACTGGGCTGTCGTCCTCAACAGCAAGGGTTCAACCATGAAAAGCCCTCAATCCCCTGTGTAGTACAAGCATCCCCCCCGATGGAACTCCTCAAATAAAATGCAAAGTCTTGTTTTCATTAAAAATCTCCCCCTGGTGTGTAAGATGTGAACTGTTAGAGTGAAATATAACATATTCACATATCTCCTTGAGTCGAGTCATACGCACGGAAACTTTTGGAGATAAAACTCCCGCTAGTGTCGGAAATATTCAACCAACCTTTCCCAAAATCAATCCAGTCGTTCCTCGTTCTAAGATCTGTGTGGGTATGAAATGATCCATGAAGTCGTTTTTGAGTTACGCCGTTAACGGCACTAATCTGCGGCGGTGGCGAGGAGGAGATGTAGTGAATCCTGGGACAGGAGTTCAGTAATGTTCAGAAGAATGTTTTACGTACAGTTAAGGAGGCAGTGTGATGCTGTGGAGATACTCTGCTGCTTCAGTACCGGAACCACTCGCTATGATCGATGGGAAACATGGGTTCTCCTCTCATGTTTCCCGTGAGAGCAGAAATTCCGAGGGAGAATGTCGGGTCATCCGAGTTCTGACTGCGTCATGCAGCAAGACGATGATCCCAAACAGAAGAGTAGGTCCGCCTCTGAATGGATCAAGAGGAATCTGATTAAAGTTCTGGAGTGGTCTGGTCAAAGTCTGGACTCTTTACTCAAACCCTCCGGTGAAGCTGCACTAAAGTAGTTCTGCAAAGAAGAGTGGGTCAGTAGTCCCCCACAGTGACGTCAGACGTTAGAAGGAAGTCTTCAGGTCAAGATGAAAGTACACTGTAGGACGTTTAAGTATTTCTACGTTGTAGTTGTTTTTCTAAAGCCAGATGTTTATGTGTGCATGCTGTTAATGTTTCTCAATGAATGATGACGTTTGATCAATAAAGGTCTTTGTCTGGGGCCCCCCTGAGAGTCTAGGACCGCCACTGGGTAGAGATGGATTCATGCAACCAGAACAAAGCTTCAGCCGAGGTCCATGAGTGGAAAGATTGAAATATACATAATTGAGGATATAGTGTGCTGCAGTAGTTTTCTTTTACAGTAGGAGCCAGAGGTCAGGGAGGTAAATGCTTGATCTTCTGTAAGTGCCAGGCTCAGAAACTGTATGAATAAGTCATGATTCCAAATGAATGATGCATAAAGAGCCAACGCCGACTTCTTTCATGATTCTCCACCACAAACGCAGCCACGCTAGAAAGAAGACAAATGTTTCTAAATATAATCAAACTGTTTTGTATTGAGCAATAAAAGAAACCTGCTGATGTGGTGAAGCAGGTCTACATATATCTTTATGTATTCTTTTATTTTAAAAAGAAGAGTCATCTTCTTAAGCAAAACATGCTTTGCATTAATAAAGTAAGAACCCGATATTAATATATATATATAGAGAGAGAGAGAGAGAGAGAGAGAGCAATAGAGAGAGAGAGAGAAGAGAGAGAAATAGAGAGAGAGAGAGAAAGAGAGAGAGAGAGAAGAGAGAGAGAGAAAAGAGAGAGAGAAAAGAGAGAGAGAAAAGAGAGAGAGAGAGTTAGACATAAATAATCCCAGAGGGGAAACCATTTTAGCTGAAAAATAAGTTTTACCTTTAATGAAGTTGAAGTTTTGGTATTTCTTGCCACTCAGACAATGTCACCAGAACGTATCTTATCTTATCTTCTCTCCTCTTATCTTCTCTTATCTTCTCTTATCTTATCATATCTTATCTTATCTTCTCTTATCTTATCTTATCTTCTCTTCTCTTATCTTCTCTTATCTTCTCTTATCTTATCATATCTTCTTTTCTCTTCTCTTCTCTTATCTTATCTTCTCTTCTCTTCTCTTCTCTTCTCTTCTCTTCTCTTATCTTCTCTTCTCTTCTCTTCTCTTCTCTTATCTTATCTTCTCTTCTCTTCTCTTCTCTTCTCTTATCTTCTCTTCTCTTCTCTTATCTTCTCTTCTCTTATCTTCTCTTATCTTCTCTTATCTTATCATATCTTCTTTTCTCTTCTCTTCTCTTATCTTCTCTTCTCTTCTCTTCTCTTCTCTTCTCTTATCTTATCTTATCTTCTCTTCTCTTCTCTTCTCTTCTCTTATCTTCTCTTCTCTTCTCTTATCTTCTCTTCTCTTCTCTTCTCTTCTCTTATCTTCTCTTATCTTCTCTTATCTTCTCTTCTCTTCTCTTCTCTTATCCGGAGAACTTTGTAATGGCTTTGCTGATGCTAGAAATGGTTAGAATGAACTCTCTACTTAAAAACAAACATCTGATAAGAGAGTCAGAATATCTGAAGTCAGAATATTAAATCAGGTTAAAAAAGAAATCCACTGAAATCCCAAAAGATTTTCTAATTATCTTGACAGGAAGTGAAGTCAGTTTTTTCATGGTGTCCAGACAGATGGGGTGAGGGTCCGTCCGGAGACTCGACTTTGTATCCCGGGTTGCAATCGGAGAAGTTCAGATGGTACCGCTGCCGGGCCTGATGAAAGTCAGATCAGCTTTGAAGGGAGATAAGATGTGGGGAAGCACCAGCTAGGTAAACTACGCTAGCAGCTGTCGGCCATAGATGACTGTGACGGTCTAAGTGTTTTTGATGGAGCGGATCTGCCTTCAGAGAAAACATAACCTCAATATATCAAACAACACGACTTAATAGGAGCCCCGCCCACAAAGTTGGTTGGTTGGTTTGTTGTCCCTGACATCCCAGAAAACACTGGATGAATTATTTCATGACTTTTCCTTTAAAGCTCAGCCAAGACGTCTCAATTAGCGAGCTAATTGCTAATTTATTTTACACACCTCCCCTCTCGCTCATTTAAGTCTCTTTTCTCGACTCATTCATTAAACACTTGTTAGAAGGACTGAGAAAAGAAAAACCTGGTTTTTAAACACCTTATGTTTTATTCAGAGTCTAATTCAGGACTCAGAGTCAAAGTAGAGCGAGACGGGATCTCAGTAGAAACCAAGATCAAAATCACATTCGACTTTATTAATCCAGAGGGGAAGTAACAGGATTACAGCAGCGAAGAAGAAGGAAAGTAATCAAGTACACGATGGACGAAAGAGAAACCCAGAGAAGAATCTAAGAGAACGAAGAATAGATAGATTATAGATTCACCAGAATGTGATGAAGTTTATACACGTATAATTATGAACTAGTCCCATGATGTCGTACCTGACAGCAAGAGTATATCCCAGAAAAGCCCACAATCCCCTGCATTGTACAAGCAATGGTCAAACTGTTATTATTTTTACACAGTTAGTATAAAATCTGATGAAATAACATAATAATGGTCAATTCAATCGGACTAAATCGGATCAACGTTGAAGAGGTTATGTCAGAAAAACAGGGGTTTTCATAAAGAGCGCCCCCTAGAGGGTAAGTTATGAATGATTAGAGTTATTTTAAAGATGGATCTCGCTTCCATTCAACAGTTAATTAAATAAAACTCTTTAAGATAAAGCTCCCCCTAGTGCCAAAAATATACAACAACCTTTTGAAAAAATCACTCCAGTTCTTCCTCTCACTAAGATCTATGGGGGAATGAATTTGAAAATGATCCATGAAACAGACGTTCAGTCCAGTCCGGGTCCATGAATCGGTGTTTTATTAGTTACTAGCTTCTTTCTCTGGAGATGAACGTGAGTTCACAGTAGAACCGTAGAATGAATCTAACATGCATGTTTGATGGTGGTCCGACCGGAACCACCCAAACAAGACCACATGCTGCTCAGTTAAATGATAGACGCTCCAGTTAACGTTTGGACCTTCAGACGGTTAGAGCTGGTCCCTGAGCCATGGTTTTAATTTCACTGCATGGAGACTTCTGTCATTCAAACGGTGTTGAAGAAAAAGAACGTTGGTACTGAAATATCCCTGGACCATGAATAATAATAATAATACATTTAATCTATAATGCACTCTACATTTGGATCAAATGTCAAAGTGCTAAAAGGATGAAGGAGTATTATGGCCTGGCATAAGGAAGAAAAATGAGAGGAGAACGTTGTTTTTTTACGGATTTCTTCTCCATTTCTGAAATGTCGGGAAAAACGATGAATTGTTGGGAATGAAGTCGAAAAGTCGAGAAAAAGTAGAAATGTTGAAAATAAAGTCCAAATGTCGAGATTAAGTCGACCTTTTGAGAATAAGGTCAAAAAGTCGAGAAAACAGTCGAAACGTTGAGATTAAGTCCAAAAGTCAAGAAAAAATCAAAATGTCGAGGATAAAGTCGGAATTTCGATAGAAAAAAATATGTTGAATAACTTTGCATCTTCCTCCTCTCATTTTTCCTTCTTTTGCTCTTCTACTCTTTTGTAACAAAGTCATGAGTTAAATACATATTTTGTATATTCCACGATCTTTTCCTCGACTCAATCCTGACACCTAGAGGATGTTCCTTCAACCTCATGGTCTGGATTTTGCTCTGATCTGCATTGGCAGCTGTGTGACCTTTAGAGACGGACATGTTCCCACCATATCACCGATGAAGGTGTACAAACATCTCAAAGATGATGAAGACACATGGGGGGAACCAGAGCCAAATCTCAAGAGTGTGAATTCATGTGTCAGTTTTGTATTTCAGTTTTCCTCCAGCTATAAGTTTGTTAAATTCTCCAAAAAAAATTTAAAAGTTTTAACCTTTTCCTGTTCTCAAAAAGATAACTATTTTGGAAACCTTATTACTTTACATATTTTTATTAGTGAAATGTATTAATTTCATAAAATTACTAATCATTTGGTCATTTAAACAAAAATGGCTTGAAAATTATTGTATTTCATGGAAAATAGTCAAATTTAATTTTAACATTTCAGTAAAGCATGTTTTAGCTTTGATATGTTTGTTTCCCATTTGACCTGTGGTGTCCCCCAGGGCTCCACCCTTGGCCCCTTACTCGTTAGCAGATACATGCTGCCACTGCGTTGTATTACAAACAGGTTCAGTCTCAGAAATAGAGACTCTAGATGAGCTCAACCAAACATTTGGTCGGTATGTCTTTTCAGACGCTCGTGTTTCCCTGCAGCACACAAACGCATACGCTGCATTTAGCTGAATGTAAAATCCCACATGTCAATAATCCTTCACAGAACTCTACATTCACACACGAGTCTACCCGTCTGTTCCATTTTCTTCCTGAGGTCCAGTCGTGTCAGCTCTCAGTATCGGGTCAGAGAATCCGTCGGCAGTCAGTCACGTCGGTTCGAGGCTCCGGCGGCTTAGTTACAGCTGCATTATTTGTGATTGATTGTTTGAGGCTCTTCAAACTTGGATTTGAGGTCATTCCGTCTTTGCTTTTCCCATTTAGTTCAAGCTGGCCGAACAGACTGTCAGACATGCTGGATTATGGATAAATCCATGCATGTGAACCAACAGTCAGACTTTTAACAAGCAGCGAGTCGAGTGTGTGGTTGGATGTCATGTCCGCTGCAGCTCCGGAGGGACGGCGGCGTCTTCTCTGGCAGAGAGCAGAGAGCAGAGCGGCCGGTGTCAGGGCTGGTTGTCAGGATCCGGTCCTCTCTGTGGGCGGATGAATGATTGTAACTTAAAACCTCCGGTGCGTTCTGTCTGCTCCCACAAAAACTCAATACTTGATGAATAAAGAGGCGGTTTTTCTGGGCACAAATGGGACACAGTCTCTTCTATCTTATCTGCTTCTAGGAGGGATGTAAGGCCTCTTTTCCTGAGATGAAGGACGACACGGCCCACAATCACCTTTTCCTTCTTTCTTCTTAGAAAGTTGTTTTTATTGAAAGAATAAAACAGGTGTAGAGAATAATTATAACTTCTAAAACGAGTTTTTTTGAAATGGTACAATAATGTTATTACAACACCTTATATCTCACCAAATAAAAAGAAAGAGGGTCTTATTGTCTGCTTGATTTAAAAAACAAAAAATGTTTTTAACAAAAGTCCAAACTGTTTAAAATACAAAACCGTGTAAAGTTAAAGTAAAAGACACCACACAGGAAAACAAGGTGAATTAAGAACAAAGAAATGTTGTAAATAAATAAGTAAGAAAAAATGAAAATGAGATTTTTTCAAAGAGATTTTATAATAATTTAATTATAAGACCTTATGTCTCATCAAAAAATCTCTATTAATGTATTTATATAGGATGGCTCCATAAATACACCATAAATGGGTTTACTGATGTAAGATAGCATGGAATATATAAAGAAAACTCTTTCAAACTAAATGTACTTGATAAGTATTCAACCTCTTCCTTCTTTGTCCAATAAAAATGATGGACATATATTCGTCATGATGTCCGTCTCTCTGTCTGTCATAATCATATTTATGTGGAGCTTGTCTCCTGAACCTTAGCTTCATCAAACTTCACACTTACATCAGGAGAAGTTCGTAGTTCGTACTTCAAGGTTTTTGTGTTTGGAGAATCCCACAGATTCTGTTTCCAAGCGAGGAAGATGGCGGTGCACTCGGTTCCATTAACCTCTCCTGATCAGTGGGTTCTGCGTTCTGTGTGAGACGGGCCCTTTATGAAAGTCCACAATATGCGTCTGTTTTTAAACGCAATTTCCTCCCTGATCTGTGGAGAACCGTATTTAGCTTCTATGTAGAATGGATCTGTATTTTGGAGGCGGCCAATAAAACCGATTCCAGCTTCTTCAAAGATCATTCCGGAGTAAGTCTTATAAACGACACATTCTGGCGTCACCAAACATCACACATACAGAATGTTGACCAAAGTCTGCAGCTGTGCATTTTAAAAAATATATATATTTAATTGCTATTTATCACAAACATTACATTTAATGAATCTAGAACCCACCTCAGCCCCCCCGCCCCTCGGCCCAAAACACCCGATGATTAACAACAAGGTACGTTAATCAAACTAAATAATGTAAAACAAAATAGACATAAATAATAATCCTAATTAAATGGATAAAATAAAGAAATAACTTAATGCCTACACATACAGGAAGTGGTCTTACTTCTTCCAGCACCTCAAACCCGGTTCTGTTTTGCCATTCCGATGGGATTCTGATTCTAAGCTGGAGGCGGATCAGTTTGCAGTTTTGAATTACAGACATTCTTCATTTATCAAGATTCTTGTCTTTCAGCTGCTTCTGACGGTCGATCATCTCCTCCACGCTCCTGGAGGAGATGTCACTCAGGGATGTCTTTGTTGTCCAGGTCTGTGCGACAACAAACACAAAGAGGTTTGTGTTTGTGTTTGTGCAGTAAGAAGAGGCAGAGGTGATTGTGGTTACTGTAGATTTTACAGAACACCTTTTACAGGCTCTGTTTTTAGCAGCATCGTGTCGTCAGTAATCACCAGCATGTGAGTAATAGCTTGTCTTCTTTATGCAGAGGAGACGTATTTTTCATTCCCCGACACCTATTTGTGCACAAACGTCGATTTATTTTCCATAATGTCGGGCGGATCAGTCTGAGGGGAATACAGAACATGTATAATCTGTAGCTAGTCGGTGTGTGAGCTCGTTTTATTCACTCCTCTCTCACGGCGGGGAATAATGCGCCTTTTTGTATGCCGCCGTTTCCTGATAAATGATGCAAGACGCCGCAGCTTGTTTGCTGAATGTGAGAAATGGCAACAGGAAATTAACACTGGGCTTATTTCTTCTTCTTTCTTCACTTAAGGGGTCCGCGTCTCCTCCAGGATCCGTCTGAATCCGCTAAAACGGGCTGAAAATATGGACACCTGCCAAAAAGCCCTCGCAGAAATAAGCCTGACGCGGATCCTTCACTCTGTTCCACATATTTCTGAGCAGCTCTCTCCATTTACTGGAGTGGCTGCTCCTTTCTGTTGTCACCACTGATCACTTTAAACAACCCTGGGCAGGATTTATGTGCACTCCCTACACCGAGGGTCTATTAAACCCACTCTGCCGGGAGGGGGAAATACTGTTTAGACAAAGGGAAGTGAGTGAACACTGCTTATCGGCAGCTTTAGCCATCCATCCAAGTCAATCACAATGTAATTGTGCGTGTGATCCAGAGGATGGGGCTGGAACATCAACCACACCGGGCCGCTACGCCGCTACGCCGCCCTGCTCACTGTTTGATGATGATGAGGATGAATCACATGACGGGGGCTCGCCCCCCCAAACCCCCCCCCCCTCTGTATTCCCTGCTGCCTGAAAAGGCCTGATAAGATGCAGAAGAATCTGGGGGCCACTAACCTCAGTTGGGATTCAAATTGTTTGATGGAACGCCTGATTAAATGTCTTTATTTTATTTTTAACTCACTGGCGTTTGAAGTTCTGCCCGTGGTGCCGATCCAGGTTTTCCTACAGGAAGACACAGAACTCTGTGTACGTGGGATTAAACCGTTCCTGCTGGTTCGTAGAATTATTCCGAGGACGGTAGTCGCAAACTTAGATGAGGAAAGCTGAATTGTACATCAAACAGCATTATTTATCATTTATACGACTATTCTCTTTGTTCTCAAGAACGTAAATCAAACAGAGGCGCTAAATTCAAACCTTTTAATGAGATTAAATGGAGGGATGCTTGTACCTTCATGTAAATGACTTCTCCCTTGTCATAAATGTAAGCGTGGTACAACAGTTCATGAAAGTCCATCGAGCTGATTTTGTTTAATCCTCCTAAAAGTCAAACAAATAGACAAACTTGTTCTCACAAACACATAAATGTACCTTAAAAGAAGTTATTCCTCAACCTCCAACATGCACCAGAGCACCAAACCTTATATTAAAGGATTAATGCCTAAAACCTGAATAACAGAAAGTTGGATTCTTTAGCGTTTTAGAGTATCTGATAAAAGTTTTACACACGTTTGAAATTTTACAATTAAATGTTACATATGGATGTAAAATACCTTTTATTCAATATTCAGGCAGTAAATATGGCAATAACATTAAAACCCTTTAAAGTCCTCAACAAGCAAAGAAGAAAAAAACGGCATCTAAAAATTATTTCTTTGCATATTTTGTTTCTTT
>VRLP01009202.1:0-13608 GCA_009660295.1 Lophius piscatorius
GGTCAGAACAGCATTCTGAGGTGACCCCAGGTGGATGGGCCGCCTCTTTTGTGGAGGCTCAAGGGTTCCAAATGAAAAATAACAAATAAAGAATTAATTCAACTAGATTAAATTAACTTTATTTGTCCTGGAGGGGCATGAAGAGCACACAAATCAATGTACACACATGAGAACTCAACTGGGTGTCCAACCAGACTATACTCTGGAAAAGGTCTTTGGGTATCTTGAAAAGCGCTATATAAGTATGAGCTATTATTATTATAGTACTTGACATGATCCATCCTGGAGCTGCTGAGACACCAGAAGGCCCTTTTAAGGGTTTAGTTGGTTTAGGGTCATGAAGATCTACAGTGGCGTAGACTCCAGACCACAGTTGTACATTTCTCATAATGCTGTACGTTGACATGGACCGTCAGAATAACTTAATGTTGTGATTGGTCCAGACTTCCTACATGTCACCTAGTGATTTTATTTTTTCATAATCAAAGTAGAAAATGAAAATCCAACTTTTTTTCAAATTTACTTCATCCTAATTTGATTCTGAAAAGGGAAAAGTTGTTTTTCAGTTTTTAAGTCTTGTATCTCATTTTTTTGTTTTTCAATATTTGTTTCTGAAAGGAAAAACGAAATACGAAAAACATTCACGGACCATAGACAGTGGAGTTAGTTTTATGGCTAGATGTCAATATTCAACGCCCTATTCCTTCCAGACCCTGAAATGAAAACTCAAGCTTTTGGTACATTTAAATCCTTATGGCTTTAACATTTCAACAACCTAATTTGATGGGGATTGGATCAAAAACTCTAGGAGGAGTTTGTTAAAACACAACACCTGGAAATGTCAAAATACACCCGAAAATCGCACATTTAAGTTAAAATCACATTTCCAGTTAGTTTTACATCGTAAGTCCAAGAGACATGCTGGTGGATCCTGATATGATTAACTCTATGAGTAGGTACCAAATTTCATACGTATAGGTGAAATAGGGATCGGGAGCTACTTCATAGAATAATTCTAGGGGGCGCTGCAGAGCAACAACAATGTGGAAAAATAATTAGCGCTTTGTCAGTTAGCTTAATGCTAACTTATAGTGGGAATTGCCATTTACATGCTAATGTAGTTAACATTGACGCTGCAACCATAATCAAACAATAAACTGTTTCACTAAACATACATTCGTAAGTTAAACTTAAAAAAATGTTTGTTAATGAGATGCTGAGTTCTAACGTATCGTTTTGTAATCATTACATTTCAGCATAAAATTGTCAAAACATGTCAAAATTGCTTTGGAGTTCTCTTTCTTCAGGTGAAATGCAACCGGTTTTGTTAAACGGGTATAATATCGTCGGATATTGATCGCAGAACCCTGAATTAAATGGAATGGAACCGTAATCGTATCGTGGTAGACTTTCTGATATCGTCCAAAATCGTAACCTTGTCCAAAGAATAGATATGAAATTGTATCGTGATGGAACTTTTGATTTATACCCCTAGTATCTAGATATAACATTTATACTTAGATTTGATATTTTTGATTTAACATTTAGATCTAGTATAAACATTTTGATAAATTTAAATTTAAATAGAATATTTGATATATTTTATTACCTCTGCCAATGAAGGAGGTTATATTTTCTCTCCTTTGCAGTGGTTTGTTTGTCTGTTTATTTGTTATTAGTATTACGGAGAAACCAATGGACAGATTTGCACGGAATTTTACAAGAGGTGGGTTTTGGCATACCCTAGAGGTGATTCCATTTGGATGGCATTAGGTGTTTTTCAGCATTTAAAATGAAATTTAATAAAAATAGTAACATGTTTGGAGTAGTGACTTCACAATGAGATTGAAACCTAAAGTGCGTCCATTATTGATGCTTTTATTCCTTTGTTTCCTTTGATGTTTCTTTCTGGGGGCCACTTTGACTTCATTTGCTTCTGTAAGAATGATTAAAAAGTGACTTTAGAAATTTGACAAGACATTTGAAACATTGTTTGGCATTAAATGTGGGAAAATGTTGATGATAAAATCACATGTGTAACTTTACAATCGATGCACCAGAGGGTGGAACCCACCACAAGTTTCCCTCCTTCTAAGCAGCCTTAAGAAAAGGTGCAACAGTCAATACAATGAAAGCACAAAAAGGTTTGACCCCTTAACCCTAACAAACTGGTTTAGATGTTGCAATGAATTCCCTGCTTTCCATTTATTTATTATTATTATGTGTGGAATATTTTGGTTTTCCAGCCGTTCGGTGCAGCCGCTATGGCAAGATCGTAATATGTGGCCTTTTTCCTCTCATTAGCTTCTTCAACCCCATCTTCCCGTGGCACTGTCAACTCTAGAACATATGTCACCCAAGTCTAAACACTTGGTTGTATATAATATTATCTGCACAAAAAGCCTAAGTTTCATGAAAAAGCTCGGATTTACAAAAAAGGCAAACTGTTTATCAGGACGATGTGAAACAGGAGATGATGCAGGTAAAACAGGGAGATACGTCGGCAGGTAAAACGGAAGATGACGCGAGAGGTAACACAGGTTTTCTCAGGAGAGTAACAAGGGAACACTAGTGAGAACATTCACAAATCAGGGAGGCGAGACAAGCAGGCAGGACTCACGCCCAGATCGAAGAAACTAAAGGAGGGACACAGTTTGAAAAAACACAGAGCTCAATCTTCAAAATAAAACAGAATACTCAACCTATAACGGACAATAATAATCCGACTACCAAGTATATGTGAAGAAGAGCAGAACCAGGACAGATTGTAGGCCTTTAGGTGAGAAGGACCACCCTGTGATCAAAGCTGTGTTTGGTGTTGATTGACACCATCTGTTAGCTGAGGGGCTTCAGTCAGAGCGACCCCTGCCCCCCCTGCTGGTCAGACATCTATATTGTTGAACATTTTTAATCTCCAATGTAAACAAACATGTTTGGGCGAAAAACCTTTTGGTTGCTGTTTTATGAGCATTGTGAGATTATCCTTCAAGTATATCAGGAAATTAAACCCCACAGCAGCTTGAGTTGGGCTTTTTCATCTCTTTAATCTTCTCTAGGATACAACTAAACCTCTGGGTAAAAGTTCATGCAAATCCATCCATGAGTTTCCCTGCAATCCTGCTGCCAAACAGACGTACAAAGGGTGAAACATGCCCCCTAGGTGGAGGTTAGAAGGAAGATCTAACCTCTACCGCATGAAAATCAAAACGCGAGAGATGAAGGGACAACAACAAAGAAGAAATAAGGATGGCCTTGGACGTAAAACACAGGAGAAGCCGGAGGTCCTGGCAGTCATGTAAACCAGAAAAGAACAAGATTGAACCTATTTTGTGTAAAGATAATCGGCCCGGTTACTTGACCTCTGTCTCAGGAATGAATGACAGGCTGAACCCGATTAGCAGCTTCAGTCACTTATGTGCACACAGAATTCTACTCCAATCAGAATGCAGGCATTTTGTAGCTACAGGGCAGCGTGATGGCCTGAAGACGTTCCATACTCATGCCTTCTCTCACACCTAAAACAAGGTTCCAACAGGACTAGTAGAATAGGTACAGATTTTTGCAGCCAGATCCTCTGGTCTTTAATCCCCCTCCTCAGATGTTAGCATCATGGAGAAAAAGAACTCGTGATCTCTCATGTGTTGGTTTTACACCGACGTTATGAAAGAAGATTCCCTCAGTACGAGCCTTTGTTGCTCCGACACTTCAGTCATCAGATGCTTCTGCTTCAGAGTTCTTCCACTGCAGTTGTAATAAATCCTGATCGTGCCTGCTGGGATTCGTACCGCAGCATCACAAGCCCTCCCTCACAAACCTTTGGTCACAGAGCAGACTTTCCCGGCAGCCTGCCTGATTCCTCAGAGCGCCGAGTTCTCCTGATGTCACATCTTGATAACACCTGAGTGTTCAGCCTCATAACACGGCCGGATGTGACACCTCTGACCCTTGACCCTTGATAAACATGGCGGCTAAAGGACTTCGTTCCATCCGCCTCTTGCACCACCATATGGCCACATAAAGCACAAACATCCCCTGAATGGCGTCTGTGTTCCCCGGGATACTTGGCTTGGAAGGGAGAGACATTCTTGCAGTGACCCCTCCGGGTCGTCCCGGCCAGAACCGACTGGACCAGGCCGAGTGTGACGTGAGGATGCCCTTCGTCAAGACAAGACAAGGGGGTTAGTGACGCATGCCACTATAGAAAGTCAAAGCTTCAGTTGTTGTTTTGTCAACAAGTACTTATGTTCTTGTTTCGAAGAAAACGTTCTGAGCTATGAGAAAAGTGAAATAAAACTGATGTTTAGAAGAGATTATAATGCTTTGATGAAAAAAACAATATTCTGTTTACGATGTGTCTATAAGTGAGTTGTCAATTTCTTTCATTTTCAAAATGTTCATAATGTTATCACAACATTACGACCGCCTGCTGGAAGATGCCACAGCCGTTACAGAGTGATGTTTCTTCATTTACTTACTCATCGCTAATTGTCAAACTAGCCACTTCACAGAAGTACAAAACAGAGCAACATGTTAAATACTTTATGACTTCTATCTTCTATGCATCTTCTATGCATGTATTTAAGTGGTCGTAATACACTCATTTGTTTTATCCTTTCAGTAAAACCTTACACTTTGAAGACATTGATAGGGAATAGGGGCGGGAACCTGGCTCCAGCCTCTTCAGTGCAAAACACTGTGAAACAGGAGAATTCTTTGCAGGGGTTCTGATCCAGTAGTCAAATCATAAATGTATGTGTAACATAAATGATGAATGCACAGATGTGCCATGGCTCTGATTGGTATTGTAAATGTTCAGTGGTTTTGATTTTGATTTTGAAAGATTACTGTTCTGTTCCGACCAGTCCTCAACTGTTCACAGGTGGTTCCTCTGCTCTCTGATGGACTTCCTGTTAGGACTCTATTTTTCCTATATATTGGTCTTTTACTTTGAATGTTTATTGTTTTTTGTGTTTTACTGTTGTATTTTGAAAATCCCTTTTCTTGATTTGTCACCTTTACTTAAAGACTTCCTGTCCAAGTTTCATTGATCTATTTTACTCCCTAATTCCCTCTCCTAGGTTTTCACTCCATCTCCTTTTCTGTTTCTCCTGTTCTATCTGTTCTCCTCTCATCTGATTATCCATCATGTTCTTTTCACTGTCCATCATGATCTCCTGTGTTCTCCTTACCCAGTTACAAAGGTGGAACAAGCCGGTGTCCTTCTAGTACTGGTCCCAAGCCTGGATAAATGGGAAGGGCTGTGCCAAGGGCATCGAACAGAAAAACTAAAATCAAAATGCGGAATGAGATGACTGCTGTGGTGAACACTAAAGGGAAGAGCTGAAAGAAAAAGTTATCCTTTTTCTCCTGTGCTCCCCTGATAGTCCACCATGGTTCTCCTGATAGTCCAACTTGGTTCTCCTGATTTTCCACCCTGTTCTTTTGTGTTCGCCTGATTGTCCACCATGTTCTCACGTTTTCTTCTGATTGTCCATCATGTTCTCTTGTGTTCTCCTTATTGACCATTAAGTTCTCATGTGTTCTCCTGATTATTATAATGAAGCATAAAACTCATCTCTCTTGAATATTTGGATTGATCTTATTTATGCCTCTTGTTTAAATACAGTTTGATGTTTTTGTAGATTGAAGATTCTTTCATTCAATTTCTTTTTTGTCATTACTGTTTTTAATGTTTTTGTGTTTGGATCCTTTGGTTTGTTTGATAGTCAAAGTTTGGGTTTCCATGGCTTCACTTTTTCTTTTTTTTTTAAATGTCTGCCTAAGGTTCTTTTTCGATTCATCTATTTTTCACATGCTGGTATTTTCATCGTCACATGGACACAGGAGTCCTGTGGTTTGGTCGATGAACTGCCTTCTGGGTCGTCTGGGTTCTCGGTCCTGGTTTGAACTGAACATGAAGCCTTGTGAGAGAGTGTGTGTGTGTGTATGTATTTGTGTGTATACAAGTGTGTGTGTCCTTGTGCATTTGTGTATGTGATTGTGAGAGTGTGTTTGAATATGTGTGTGTGCGTGTGTATGTATGTGTGTGTGTACGTGTGTGTGTGTGTGTGTGTGTGTGTGTGTCTGTGGTTGTGCATGTGTGTAGGTGTATTAGTTCTTCTGTGGCATGGAAAAACACAGACTAGCTTCTGGGTTAGGGTTAACCTTTTCAATAACCCTAACCTCTGTAACGTACGCCTAGTAGACTGAGAGCTTTGCTCTGCGTCTCGGCTCTTTCTTCACCACAATGAACCAACGCCACATAATCGAGAACAAGAACCCCTGAAACATAAATTCCTTCACTTGAGGCAGTGACTCACCTTCAACCTGTCAAAGGCAATCCACAGTTTTTCAGCAGAGAATCCTGGTGTCAGATTTTGAGGTTCTGACTTTCATACCAGCCGATTGAAATTCAACTGCAAAGGGAGAATAGTAGGGGATACTAATGTTTAAAAACATAAAAAAAAATAAAAAAAATAAATCGTACAAAATGAACAACAGAGACCAGAAGCAGGACCAAAAAAAAAAACCCTATAAAAATAAACACTATCCAAAAAACAATAAAATAAAATTACCCACATGCTGTGTATGGACCCTCACCTGTTCTTCTCATCGCCTATTTTAAGTCTTGCCTGAATTACATTAGTAAAACTAATCCTCCAAAAAGGGTATATCTCACAAAAACCCAAATCCACTGCTTTGTAGAAGCAATCCCCTTGACCGAACTCTCCAAATGAAATGTGAAGTTAAGTCAGAAAAATGTTGTTTTTCATTAAAAAAGCTCCCCCTCGTGAGAAAAATATGAACTATTAGAGTAAAATATTATACGTACAAAATAGATCTTCTTGATTCGATTCATATTCACCAAACCAACAGTAGAGAAATTGTGTCTATTAAGGTCTATAGGGGTATATAATAAGATTAAATAGTTTTAAATTTACCGCGTTAAAATAAATGATCTGCAGACGTAGATTCAGAGATGATGATTTCAAAATACCACCAACTTTTTAGGGATATTGTAACCTTCAAATATCTCTGCAACTATCAAGTGTTTTTTATATCCCCTTTGTGTCAATGGACAGTTACGAGCTAAAGTTATTGTGAGTTATCCATGTGTGAGTTATCCATTTTTATGTGAGAGCGATCTAGCAACGAGTGAGTAATCAATTACTATGCATGAGCAATTTGTAACAATGGGTAAGTAATCTGTAAATATATCAGTAATACGTCACTGTGTGAGGGTATCCTGTTTCTATGTGTGAGTAATCTGTTAGTAGGTGAGAGTAATCTTTTACTTTGTGTGAGTAATCTTTTACTAGGTGAAAGTTATCTGTTACTTTGCACGAGTAATCTGTAATAATGCATAAGTAACCTGTTACTATGTGGTACTATGTGAAGGTCACCTGTCACTATGTGTGAGTAATCAGTTTCAATTTGTGAGTTATCTATTGTAATGTGTGATTAATCTGTTACTATGCGAGTAATCTGTAATTGTGGGTGAGTAAACTGTTACTATGTGTTACTATCAGTAGTAATCAGCTACTATGTGTGATTCATCTTTTTCTATTTGTGAGAGATCTAATACTATGTGTGAGTAATTTGTTACCATGTGTGAGTATTCTGTTTGTATGTGTGAGTCATATATTACTATGTCTGAGTAATCTGTAGTTATGCGTTACAAACCTGTTAATACGTGGTACAATATGTGAGAAACCTCTTACTATGTATTACTACATGTGAGTAACCTGTTACAATGTGTGACTTACCTGTTACTATGTGTGAGTAATCTGTTACTATGTGTGAGTAATATTTCTCTCCTCTGATGTTTTTAGATCAAAGGCTCTGACATCATAATATTACAGAAACATGAAAGTAAACAATCAGTGAATTTGTTCAGAAAGTCTTTGATAACTTCCACATCACATTTGATAGAAATACCACAAAGTTCATGTTTTTCTACACAGTTTCTGTGGGTCAGAACCAGGAGGACTCTCCATTTGGACAGACATGGCATTTTTGTCTGTTAAATGCCACATATATCCACTAGAGGAAGCTGCAAGCTGTGACATAAATCAATGGTTTTATTAAAGTCTTACACTGTGCGCTGTAAAAAAAATATCAATAGAAAAGCAAAAACTAGGTACAAGCCTGATTCTGTCGAGAAGAACGTAATGAAGTTGGGCATTGTGTAATTGTTTTTTTAATTTAGCTTTTTTTTTTAACATTTTGATGAATGAACTTTGATGACGTTCATGTCTTGTGGCTCACATTCATCTGTGATACAGGTACATTGGAGTATTTTCTGACAATTTCATCACGTTAATGAGGTTAATTCTGTTTCATTTGATATGAAAATAACGTTCGGGCCGTATTTTATTCTATGCGTACAGTCTTTTCTAAATCCTATTTATCTTCTAGCAAAGACCACATTCACATTAAGCTATGCAACTGGATTGCTAGTCACGCGTTCGGAATGTAACTCACGTGTATGCAAACTTAAACCTGAGTCTCTACCTCCGGTACCGGTGTTGAACAGCGGGAATGCAAGAAAGAGGGAGAGAGCGATAAAGGAAAGGAGGAAGAGTCAAAATATACATGTGAAAGAGTAATAGGCGAAAGATTGTGAGAGGGAGTCGGGGTAAAAGAGAGGGAAAATGTTTGAGACAGACGTGGGGAGGGTATGTGTGTGTGTGTGTGTGTGAGACTATATGGGCTGGGGGAGGAGAGGGAGGCAGCGCTGTATCATCAGTTCTGCCACTCCATCAGAGTCCAGAGGCAGTTTACTGGCCGCCTCCCTGAAATACACATATATATATTCATGCACACTCAGTTTCAAACTCACACACACTGGAAGTCAGCCGGCAGCCTCTGAGCCAAAGAAGTTTGACAGTCAGGAGATCCTGGTACCAACGTCGGTCACTTCTGGATGTTCATGTCTGCTTCTGTTCTGGACTATTCTTCAACGCTCTCTGTTTGCTGAGGCACCATGGAGAAGTGGTAAGACCAGAACCTCCCCCCCCCATCTTTCCTTCCATTTGGTTTGTGCACTCCAGAAGCTGGATCACCTCAGCATTCATACTGAAAAGCAAGCAGGTTGCCTTTCTCCGCAGCCTCAGACCAGCATCGCTTCCTCTGCATTTGGGATTGTTTGTGTTTTACTCTATGGTTCCGGTGCACAGAGAGCTGGAACGACAGCGGCTTGTGTTTCACGTGCACTAATGGATTGCTGCTGCTTTAAGGACAGGCCCGCAGTGGGAGCAAAGATGCTGATTCAAGTAGAGCATCAGGGATGGAGTGCTCCTGCAGGAGAACACCGGACTCCATGATGGCTGCCTTGAATTAAAGCAGCCCTCTTACTCTTCGTCCTCCCTCCGTTCATTCATTCCAAACATGCACATAGAATAGCTTTGTTTTTAAATGCACTGTCCAAGCATGTAATATGCTTTTATGATTGCATGAATGATAATATGAATTATTAACTGTGCAGAGGTGAGTGTTCGAGCATGCACGTGGTAAGCATGTTAGCAAAGTTGTAATTTACAAATTAACGCCTATTAACAGCTAATTAATGTTGATGCTGCCTGAAGATTAACATTTAAATAAATGTTTTTAAAATCACACAAGTGCTTCTTCATATAACACCAAAGCAGGTGCATGTAATTGTAACCCATGTAGTAATATGTTTGATTTATATTTCACCAAAATTCCATTACTGTTCAAATATTGTTATTTTTTAAGTGTATATATATTTATCTGTATATTTTTTCGTTGGGAGCTTTTATTTTGTTAATGATACTGTTACTTACCGGATTTCGACATACTATTACATCACTTCCTGTGTTTTCGCGCCTTCCTCAGTTTGCTGCTAGCTCTACTGAGGAGAGGTAAGATAATACCAACACCATTGAAAATAAACTGTTAACAAAATGGTTAAAAAATGCTAAGAGTTTACTTTATGTACTTTGGAAATTATGTTTTTATTTCCAGGAGAACAGTGTCCATTTTGTTTTTGTTTTGCACAGCATTTTTAATTCACATGCCAATGTGAAGAGTTCCAGCTAGGCTAATTGAGCATGGATGACAGTATTCTCATGTGGTCTGCTGTAATTTCTTTTTCTCAACCTGTGCTCGTGAGACATTTGCTGCAATCCTTTGCTGTGCTAATGTTAATCTGTTTTGTACAGGTATGTGAGCTCCCTTTTTGTCATTTTAATTTGGAGGTTTATTTTTATTTATAACTTTGATTTTCTGTAATATATACTTACAGTGGTTTATGTTTAAATGAATGTTGATTGATTTAATGTAAAAGAAATTGCTGCTGATGGAGTGGGTTATATATACATTTTATTGTATTTATTTGATCACGGTGTGATATATTTTGTTTTATTGCATTTTGGAAAATACCAAATATTATGTCCGTTCGCTAAAGTGACGTCACTTCCTGTGTTTTCGCGCCGTCTTCAGTTCGCTGCTAGCTCTACTGAGGAGAGGTTTGCTTTTTTTGAGACATTGGCTGGAATCTTTGCTAATGTTAATCTGTTTTGTAAAGAATAAACCCCCCACTTGGCTGACAAGAAAGCAGTGGTCCCTGTTTCATTACTCATCAAACACAAGATAGAAACAAAGCAGAGATACACAGTATAGCAGCATGCCGTGTCAGGGTGGACCGGCTACATAAGATAAGATAAACCTTAATCGAGTGTGTGCGCAAGCGCACCAGTACGTTCACGTCGTAAGCATGTTGGCAGAGCCATAACTAGCAAATTAACACCTATTAACAGTTTATTGTGCATTTTAATATCCCCCATGTGCTTGCTCCTGGTGGGAATAGTTGGGTCTCTGTAAATCATATTAATTAGAGTTTGGCCTAGACCTGCTACAAGTGTCTTGAGATAACTTGACTTTTGAGAGGACACAGTCGGATCACCTTATTGTTTGCCATGTGCTTTAGAACATGCTTCCCACATTGGAACCTTTGAATTAGTATCCAAGGTAGCCCTTTAGGACAGAAATCATTACTTTTGCAGGTTTTACTTCAATACTTGCAAATAATTAATTTTGTGTGTTTTATACTTTAAAAGACAAAATATTTTAATTTGCCTAATTTGATTGTATATTTCAAAAATGTTAATACTGTTGTGCTTCTGTTTACGTGTACAGGTGGCATTTGAGACTAGTGAGGAGCCACAGAGAGCAGAAACTGCTGTCTCCAAGTCTCGAAGGCACTTATGTCCATCACAAATGGACAAAAGTGCCCCATTTGTGGCAAAATATATGTTGATGTAACACAGCAACTAAGATTCACTGAACAGGTAATAATAGAACCGAGGAGGCTCTTTTGAGCAAATTTGCTCCTCAACAGTAAGTGTCTTGTTTTACTCTTAAGGCATCATTTGTATTTATTTCCCAACCCTACACATTTTTCTAATTACTGTATTTAATTTAATGGATACACTTCTTAAAAACAAATCTTGATTTCTACTAGCTACTCATTTTTTTTTGACTGTTTTCACTTCTAACCTTAACCCTGCCCAGTTCCCCACCCTCTGTCAGTCTAAGATAAGATAAATCTTTATTAGTCCCAAAACGGGGAAATTGCAGGGTTACAGCAGCAAAGAGCACACAGATCAATATAACAGAATAAAAATGCAAATTTAAATATTAATAATAATCCATTCTAGGGTATTACACCATAATTTAAATATTACACTATACAGGAAATAAAATATTATAATTATTATTATATTATAATAAATATTATACTATACTAAAGAATATATTATGGTACAGTATACAATATACTGGACATATTGCACTATAACGGAAATATAATAGAAATATTACAATATACAATAATACAATAAACACTATAAAATAATATATACATTCTAAGAAATAAACAAGTAACAATATTCATTGAATTATATTAAATTAAATGTGCAGTTTAAAATGTGGACATGTTGAATATTATAATGTCCCATTGTGCAAAGTGCAAGTGAGGTGTGTGTGTGTGTGCGTGCGTGTTACTAGCAGTGCTGGTTGTAGAGTCTGACTGCTGCAGGAAGGAAAGATCGGCGATTTCGCTCCTTCACACACTAAAGGTGAAGGAGCCTCTCGCTGAAGGAGCTCTCCAGTGAAGAGATGGTGTCCTGCATGCGTTGGGAGATATTGTCCCGGAGAGATGACAGCTTGGCCATCATTCTCCCGTCTCCCACCTCCTGCACAGGGTCCAGAGGTAATCCCAGGGCCGAGCTGGCCTTCCTGATCAGTTTGTCCAGTTTCCTCCTGTCAGTCTAAATATATTAATCGACTAAACAAGCACCTGCAAAAGATCCACCAACTTCCGGTATGTATTTGAAGAATTGTGGTCCCTGGGTGGTTTTTGTGTGTTTGTGAGGAAGTTCAAGATCTATAGCAGAACACTATTACATATTCATATGTACAGCTCTGGAATAAGATAGGGCCCTGCAATTTTATTTTATTCACATTAAAAGGGACTTATATCTAGAATCGGAAATTTTTGTAATATCTTGGTCAGAAGACTTGCATGTCTTCCAGTTTCTACAGAAAGATACTCTCTTGCTTCTGGTTCCTCCCTTGTCTGTGATGCATGTGAGGTCCTTATTTGATCATTGTGTGGTCAGAAATGCTATATTTATTTACTACTGCTCATCCTCCAGAGAGCTCTTTGTAGGTATAGCTTTGAAAATGCATGAGTCCGAAAGCAAATAGACATAAAGAAAACACTGGAACATATTCTAACAGACCATAGTTAAATTTAATAAAGCATTCCTCTACATTTTCAGGAGCCTATGGCTAAACTTTACATCCAAAAGGCCAAGGATAGATCCGTTGCTAGGGAACTAACACTCGTAAGATCTTCCAATCGCACACCACCAATTGATGAAGTGGATGATGCTTTAATTGAATCGAGCATCAGGACGGCGATGGAGGCGAGGTCACATGCTGCTTCCACTGCATCATCCGCAGCCACTGTGTCACAACTTTCGACCCCCATGTGTAGTCTCCCCACTGCAAGTGAGGCTTCCTGTAACCAAGACACCCCAAATATGCCGCCTCCTTCTCCTTTAGCCAGCGAGGCTTCCTGTGACACACAGGATGAAACAGAAGATGATTCAAAAGAGGAGGAAGAAGGGAGAAAATTTTTTTTTCAAAAGTGGTCAAGGAAAGGAGTAGATCGCCCCGTCCTGCAAAGACAGGTGAGAGTTGTCATCAGTTTTGATGCTCCCACGCACACTACAATCTGTCATCCAAAAGGAGAAAAATATATCTATCTTTTTTAGAAACAGAAGGAGAGCTCATCCAAAGAGGATGGTACACAGGTTTGGAAACCCACACAGGATGAAGCAAACGAGGAGGAGGAACATGGGAGTCAAAGTCTTTCAAAAGTGGTCAAGAAAAAGAGAGTAGAGTGCCCCGTCATGTTAAGACAGGTGGAGAGTTGTCATCAGTTTTTAGTGCTTCCATGCATACTAGAATCTGTGGTCAGAAATGCTGTAATTATTTAGTGCTGTTCATCCTCAGCACTTTGTAGATAAAGCTATGACTATGCATGATGCTGAAAGTAAACAGACATATTCATAACAC
>VRLP01009203.1:0-13604 GCA_009660295.1 Lophius piscatorius
TCTTTTGTGGAGAAGGAGATGGCTGGAAGTGTTCAACTGCAGGGCGATCGCTGGTTGCAGCAACGTGCTGTTGAAAGGGGTTTTGTGGTTTCTCAAGAAACAAGGAGATTGATCAATAAAATGTTGGATCCTGAAGGAGTAAAACTCCGACAAACACAGCGTCTCCGGCGGCGACAGTACAACTGCAGAGGTAAAGCAAACAAACACAAATGTTAAGCCAGTTTTTTTTAGCAACAGTTTATGAAGTTGAACAATTTAATTTCAGTGAAAATATATTATTTTTAGGGTTTTTTTCATTTCATGAATTAAAAAATATTGTTGGTAAGGAAACATTCACTCTGTCAAAGTCAAGAATGACTGCTATGTACAGAAAAGTATTGTTTAGTAATAAAGAAAATAAAAATCCAGATCCCACTAATATATATTCAAGGAAACTGAAACACTGACACTGTGTGTTTTTATATTAAGAACAAAACCTTTTGCTCTCGAAACAAATTGATTGTTTCCTTTGAAACACCTCGCCCTTTCAAGAAAGTAACAACATCTAACAAAATCTCTGCCATTATGGGTCTGTAGAGTCAAATAAACAGAAGGACAATTTAAAACCAGGTGTGTTATTTTAAACATCAAAAAATATGGTAAATAACAATAGAAATTATCTGTCTCAGAAAGATTGGAAATTTCGGTAGCACTTTACATCCCTGTAATAAGGTGGTAATAGTATGGTAATAAAGAGGTAATAATAATGTAATAGCATGTAATTACCAAAGTTATAACTAAGTAATAAGTTGGTAATTACAGCTCGGTCATATGATTGTAATAAAGAGGGAATAGTTTGAAATTAAAATGTAATACCATGTATTTACCAAAGTAATAACTAAGTAGTAGATTGGTAATAACAATGTATATATATATGGGATCAACACGATCCCTCCGTTCTACCCACTCATACCGCCTCCTCCTTCCCCGGACTAAGCTCAGCACCATGGTGATCGGGCTTTCTGTTCTGCTGCCCCTTGTCTGTGGAATCCCCTCCCTGACCATCTGAGGGCTCCACAGACGACTGACACATTTAAAAAAGGACTTAAAACTTTCCTTTTTAGCAGAACCTATAACTGTAATTAACATTGCTGCTTTTTGGTCAGGTTTTTATATAGTTATTATTTTATTATTTTATTGATGCTTTTATCTGCTTTTACTTTGTAGCACTTTGAGATTTGATTCAAATGTAAAGTGCATTATAATAATAATAATAATGCATTTAATTAATAATGCACTTTACATTTGGATCAAATTATAAATTAAATGAATAAATATGAATAAATAAATATTAAAAAAAATTATAAATTAAATGTATTATTATTATTATTATATGGATAAAATATCACTGGAATTTATGTAACAGGGTAATAATGGCCCAAAAAAAAAACAATTAGTAAAGGATACTAATGAGGAAACAAATTTTAAGATGCAAATCAGGTAAAACCATCAATTGTAATAGTACAGCAATAGTTTGATAAATAACAACAATAAAATGGTTGTATAAGCGCAATATTTGATTCAAAAATGGTAATATGGGGATATTAATGTTGTAATAACTTGATAATAATGAGGTTATACAAGTTGATGTTTTCACAGTATTAACTCAAACAAGGTAATACGGTACAAATTGTAAGACTAACCTTGTGACTTCTTATCTGGAAACACGTGTGGTAGTTTCTGTGTAATAACCATAAATCAGTGCTGTAAAATGCAAAACTACCTATTTCTATTTATCTCTCAATACATTCAACTTTACACATTTAATACTATTGAAGCCTTGTACATATTATACAGTTCAAACCTCAAAAGAATGCCTTGTATGAATTTGTTCTTGTCTTGATACACCAACACAAATAGCTGATTTATATACAAATGGACAGAATAATCACTGCAACCTCAGCCACATTTTATACATGAAAATACACCGAGTAGCAAATGTTCCCCTCATGCCGCCAAAAAAGCTCTGACCCGTTTTGGCCTGGACCCCACAAGACTTCTGAATGTGTCCTATGTTATTTTATGGTGTAATGTTATTCTTCTTTTTCTCTCTTTTTGTTCTTTTAGTATTCTCAGGAAAACAACATCTTTCCCCTTCGAGTCCCCACTTGTCTGATTCCTCTGACTCAGACTCTGGGTCATCCTCTTCATCCAACGACAGGAAGAAGACGAAGAACGCTAAAAACAAGAAGAAAGACAAAAGAGCTCAGCTTGACAAAAGAAGTATGTTATATACAGCTTAAAAATGTTTCATTCATAACAATAGTTGACACGTAGTTAAATCTGTCAACACAAAAAATCAACTTGTTATTTAAAATCAGTCAATCAATCAAACTTTATTCATATTATTAATTACATGAACCAACTGTATTTCAGACTAGTAATGTTAGAAATGTTTACACCACAAGTCCACTAATTTCGCAAATCCCTCATTACTATTATGCAGAAGGTAGAAGATGATGAAGATGATGTAATGTCAGAGACTCACCAGGCAAGTATTTTCCTCTGCTCAGCTTCCCCCCAGAGAGCGAGAGGAGCGCTTAAAAGAGAATTAAGTCGTATTGAGTTTTGTTTTTGTTTTAAGATTTTTGGGTAAAATGTTTTTCTTTTCAATGATATGCAGCTGATTTTAGTTTAGTAAGAAATATTTCATTCATAAGATTTGGCTGAGGTTGCATTGATTTTTCTGCTCATTTTTATCTAAATCAGCTATTTGTGTTTGTCTATCAATAAAAGGAAATGTTCATATAAGGCATTCCTTTGATTTTTGAATTAATAATGTACAAGGCATCAATAGTTTTAAATGTGTATAGCTGAAAATTGTGAGAAATTAAATAGAAACAGGTAGTTTTGCATTTTACAGCACTGATTCATGGTTATTACACAGAAACTACCACACGTGTTTCCAGGTAAGAAGTCACAAGGTTAGTCATACAATTTGTACAGTATTACCTTGGAATGTTTGAGTTCATAATGTGAAAACACCAACCTGTATTACCTCGTTATTATCATGTTGTTACCTCCTTAATATCCCCATATTACCATTTTTGATTCAAAATATTGCACTGATACAACCATTTTATTGTTATTGTTTATCAAACTATTACTGTACTATTACAGTTGATGGTTTTACCTAATTTGCATCTTAAAATCTTACCCTTAATTTTTGGGCCATTATTACCTGTTACATAAATTCCAGTGAAATAGTATCCATATATATATATATATATATACCAATGTTATTACCAAGCTACTACTTAGTTATTACTTTGGTAATTACATGCTATTACATTATTATTACATTATTATTACATTATTATTACATTATTATTACATTATTACTACATTATTATTACCTCTTTATTACCATACTATTACCACCTTATTACAGGGCTGTAATGTAAAGTGCTACCAAAATTTCCAATCTTTCTGAGAGAGATAATTTCTATTGTTATTTACCATTTTTTTTCCTTTTTAAAACCACACCAGGTTTTAAATTTCCCTTCTGTTTATTTGACTCTACAGACCCATAATGGCAGAGATTTTGTTAGATGCTGTGACTTTCTTGAAAGGTTGAGATGTTTCAAAGGAAACAATCAATTTGTTTCGAGAGCAAAAGGTTTTGTTCTTAATATAAAAACACACAGTGTCAGTGTTTCAATTTCCTTGAATATATGATATTATGATATTTTCTTTATTACAAAACAATACTTTTCTGTACATAGCAGTCATTCTTGACTTTGACAGAGTGAATTTTTTTTTACCAACGATTTTTTTGATTCATGAAATGAATAAAAACTACCCTAAATTCATGAAAATAATATATTTTGACTTAAATTAAATTGTTTAACTTTATAAATTGTTGCTAAAAAAAACTGGCTTAACATTTGTGTTTGTTTGCTTTACCTCTGCAGTTGTACTGTCGCCGCCGGAGACGCCGTTTCATCGGAGTTTTACTCCTTCAGGATCCAACATTTTATTGATCAATCTCCTTGTTTCTTGAGAAACCACAAAACCCCTTTCAACAGCACGTTGCTGCAACCAGCGATCGCCCTGCAGTTGAACACTTCCAGCCATCTCCTTCTCCACAAAAGAGATGATCTCCCCCAAGTCTGTCTGCTTCTTTCTTCTGAACAGACCCAGTTTCTTACACAACCTTTTCAAAGTCCTGATGCTGATAATTATGTAGTGTTGATGTTCCAAAAGATTCAATATTTCTTTATTTGTCAGACCGATGTCAAAGTAAAGTTTGACCAGATGTTCCACGTCCCTCATTTTGACGCTGGTGACTGTCGGATATTTCCCCTTCTTGTGTTTTGGCACAAATTATGGATTTGTTTTAATAAAATTACTTTATTACTCTAAAGTTATTACTTTTTTTCTCATAAAATTAAAACTTTTTTCCCGAAAAAATGACGACTTAATTCTCGTAACATTAAGACCCTAATCTCGTTCTCTTTAAGAACATTAAGACCCTAACTCTCCGTCGTAGGCAATAATATATGTATTTTAATGGATTTATAATCTTCTAAAATGGATCGGTCATTTTTGACCTTGAACTTTAGGATATTTAAGCTGAAATGAACAAAATAGAAGCGTTAAATGAAAATTAATGTAAAAATTCTGGGAGCTTTTATCTCTAGTGGTGACTGAACTGTTTTGTCTTCAGTTCTGAAACCTGTGTGTTGCCATGGTTCAGCAGTGATGCTTGTTTGTTGTCATGGATACTGATACTATGAGGGGAAGTGAAACTTTTAAGATCAGTTTCCTCCAGTCAGAGGACCAACAGAACCTGAAGCCTCCTCATGATGGAGATGGTTGACCTCATCTTAATTATACTGATCTCTCTCTATGCAGCGGGTCAAGTTGCCTCCATTCTGATGGTGCTGCCCCCCTCTGGAGAAGAGCTGCATTAAGGTAAGACTGGGTTCCTATGACTGCCAAAGTTTCTATTAGTATTGTTGTCCCTTGGAGACGATGAATGCGTTTTGTTTAAATGTTATTCATTTGTATTAAAAGTAATCTTCAAGAAAAATGTTTTATAGAAACATTTTTAAAAGATTTTTCAGAACTGCAATATAAATAATTATCATCTGCAAAGAGATAATTATCTGGTTTCAAACAATAAAAACAATCCAACGAAAGTTTGGGATTAGATTTTGTTTTTTTAAACATTGAACCACACATCTGGTAGATATCAGGAACACAGCTCATAGAATATTTCTAAGTAACAGTTCCAAACCCCACTTATTTTTTACCAATATATGGCTTTCTTGATACATGAAGCCATGTATCAACCATGAATTAACCATCCTTTCTTAAAATTCACATTATCAGTTCGTCACTGAAAAAGAGGCCCTTTGAACTAACTTACAGAAATCATTGAAATTTCTTACATCTGATTTTTGTTTTTATTCAAGTTATGTTCAGCCTTTTAAGTAAAGCCTCAAGTTTTGATCAGTCAAATGAATTCCGAAATAAAAATATATTTTGTCCGTACAAACTTTTATTTATTATACTTTCTTATAATAAATTTTTTTCAGTTAATGAAAAAAGTCATATTTATTATTCCATCCAACTTTTTTTTTACTTTGAATAAACGGATGCAAATGCTGAAATTCTGTGACAGTAATCATTATAAAGTCCTCTGAATGTATGCTGTAGTATGTTCAACTATATTTGTGGATCAATGTGCACTTAAGAAAATGGCAATTTGAACCAACGTCAAATCTTTCTTGACCTTTGTTTGACCGGAGTTTATAAATTAGATTCATGATTTGTGGGACACCTTAAATAAAGACTCAATTTCAATCAAAAACTTGCTTCAGCTACAAAAAAAAAAATTTGTATTGACACAATGTAAAACGATTAGAAGACCAGATATTCCTTTTTTTCTCTTATTTCTTTGTTACATTAATTAATTAATAATTAGGAAAATGAAGACAAGATCTATTTTATTTTGGTGCTGCCAACTGATACAGACACTCCAACTTAACTAACTTCACCTCTCTTCATTCTCAGTCTTAGTTCTTCATCACACTCAGCAAATGTTCAACATATCCAAACATAAATGTAGGCCCTTTATATGCAAACGTCCCTCAGAATACACATGGCATATATGGCGGCATCTGCCTACTGAACTGTGCTTTAAAAATAACGGAAAGTAGAAAGTACAGGTTTTGCTTATTTCCGTCAAATACACCATTTCCATACACAGACTTATATTCAAAAGTATATACATGTGCATATATATGTATTTTTTTATTCTTTTTTTTTTTTTTTCGGAAGCTACTGCTTATTTGGTTACCCAATTTATAGTTAAATCCGCTTCTAATTTGCTACTTATCCTGAATAAAACTGCAAAATTATATTTTTGTATACTAAAATCTGGATCCAGCTAATAATTGAGTTCCTTTGAGCAGAATATCTGACTGGACAGACTCATAATAACAACAGACTAGGGCTAGTTGAAAAGCATGTTTCTATATCAATATATTTAAATCACAAAATTGCAATAATCATAACCTAAAAATGCATGCATGTTTGTCTCTTTGAATGTGCTGAAGTGATTTGCCAGTCCAAAACGAATCTTTTAAAACTCGAGAGTATCTTATTGACTCGTGAGTCATGATACCTCGTGGCTATTAACTCATCCCTGACTCGTCCCTGCTACTGCAAAAGGAGACCAGACAACATGTCATTACTGTGCGACTGCTATTCCATCTACATTTATATAAATACATCAAGTTAATCGCTGTATTAGCCCTGTGGGGAAAGCAACAGCTCTGGTTTCTTGTTTCAATTCAACCCCTCCTTTCCTTCCTCGCTATGAGCTGTGAACGAACGATTCCCTCAGTTGCTAACAGCAGCCCGGCAACCTTATTTTTTTCTAATGTTGCACTGTTAAAACTTGATTCATTGTAATTTTGCACGGTTGCATTTATATTTTTATTTATTTTCCATGATTAGTTCATTTTGTTATGTGTGAATTAGAGAAGGAAATATAAAAGTCTCCCCTTCAAGAATTGTTGATCTTTCACCATTTCGCAATGAAATGGATAATTCTCCAAGTTTCCAGTCAGTGGTTTTGGAGGTATGAATCAGTGGGAACTGGGAGTGGGTGGACCTTGTGTGCACAAATGTATTTTCCAGACTCTCTGGTTGACTGACTCAAATGGCTCCCAAGGTGCTTCATAGGGGTCGCCCACTGCTCCACAGAGATGGCTCAAATGCCGAGACCACATTTCACATTGTTGTTAATGGTAAATGGGCTGTACTTTTCCAGCACTTTTCCAGTCATCACGACCACTCAAAACGCTTTACAATGTAATTCCCCCATTCATACAAACATTCATACAGTGATGATAGAGGTTGCCATGCAAGGCGTCATCTGATCATCAGGACTGGTAACCATTCACGCCTACATTCACTCACCAATGGAATAGCCATTGGGAGCAACTTGGGGTTCAGTATCCTGCTCAAGCACACTTCGACATTTAGACTGCAGGTGCAGGGGATCGAACCGACGACTTTCAGTTAAGTGGACAACAGCTCTACCAACTGAGCCACTTTACTCTACTGTATAATACAGGTGATGATAAATGGGTAAGCAAGTAAACATTGTCAGCAAATAAATTGAGAGAGAGAGATTGCGTACGTGTGCATTAGGGCCGTACACTTATTTTTTTAACTGAAGAGTGATTCTGGTTGAATTATGCAAATAGAAACAGCAGATGTTGGAATGTGTGTTGATCTTTCCGGCTGTGATCTTTTCAAAAGTACCCGGTTCAGTTAAGACATTTTACAACGGTATACCAGGAGCCAATCTGCTGTAAGAAATATAACTGGGGGGTTCAGGTAGAACTTAGCTGATTTAGAAATCTAACAGATCAGGTCACCAGGGAATTCAGGAAGACACACAACGGGAAGATGCCAGGTGTGGATGAGATTCGCCCTGAGTTTCTGAAGGCTTTGGCCTATGAGGGGCTAGCATGGTTGACATACCTATTCAGCGGGACGGGAACATTACGTGTGGACTGGCAGACTGGAGTGGTGGTCCCACTTCTTTAAAAAGTGGACTGGAGGGTTTGTTCCAATTATAGGGGGATCTCACTCCTCAAGCACATGAGTTTAAGTATTGTGGTGTCTTCAATGATGGGAAATGGACCAGGAGAATGACAGGTGGTTTGGTTTGGCATCCCAGTAATGTAGTTGTTGTATTGGTCTGTTGTGGTGAAGAAAAAGCTGAAGAATGAGGTCCATGATACAAGCGGCTGAAATGAGCTTCAATCGTAGGCTGGCTGGGTTCAGCATCAAAGATAAGGTGAGGAAATCAGATCCGGAGAGCGCTCGACAAAGAGACATTGCTCCTTCGATGCCTCCAAGATAATTCCCTCTGGAGTTTTTTCAGGCACGAAAGATTATGAAGGTGTGACACAGTGATTGGACCAATGAGGGCTGTTGATGAGGACAGCTGATATCAATTGATGCCCCAGACCGTGATTTGGGTAATTGACATTGAGTATGTGTGAAAGGTGAAAATAATAGAGATGCATTTGGAGTAACTATGTCCCGAGTGTGCAAGGGGATAGTCTATCCATAGATAGTCTTTCTTATAAGCAACTCTGGTAGTGGATACTCGTTTCAGCTGGGTTCTCGGCTCAACCCTAATGTTAATTTTTTTAAAAAGCAAGGAATCTTCAGGATCCGTAGCATTGGTGTATTTCAGTAAAGAGTACTAACTTTGATAATGACACACAGTTATGATTCCATGTGCGTGGGCCCTCTTAAGAAGGTTTTGTACCATTTGGCTTTGGGATTTTGGAAGAAGCCATTTGTCAGAGACTCCATCACCGTCTTTGGCAGTGTTTGATAATTTGAAAATGGCTGACAAACATGGTATGAGCTTTTGCTGGGTGACTGTCGTCCTTTTGCTTATTCCTGGCAATTCACTGTTTGGCCACCTCTGTATAGTTAAAGGCGCAGTTTTGTAAATGTTGTGCCATATCGATCTATCTATGTATTAGACCTATTGCCCTAAGTTCTTAATGGTCGTCTCTAAACTTACAAATCTGCATATAAACAGTAATGTAATGTTGAGGTTATCTAAATCCTGACATTTTAGAGGATTTCTTCTTCTACTTTCGGCTGTTCCCTTTAGGGTGTAGCCACAGCAGATCATTTGTTTTCATCTTGCCCTGTACTCTGTCCCCGGTACTTGCCCTGTATTTGTCTGTCACACCAACCAACTGCATGTCCTCTCTAACCACATCCAGAAACCTTACTCTTTGGTCTTACCCTTTCTGTCCTGCCTGGCAGCTCCATAGGATCCTTCTCCAAATTGATCCACTATCCCTTCTGTCAACACGTCTAAACTATCTCAATCTTTCTTCTCTTACTTAGTTTCAAGTCATCTAACCTGGGCTGTCCCTCTGATGTGCTGTTTTCTCATCTTGTCCATCTTTGTCAAAGAAAACATCTTAACTTTTTCAACTCTGCCCCTCCAGCGCTGCCTCCTGTCTTGTTGTCATAGCTACAGTCTCTAAACCATAGAGCAGAGCGGCTCTCACTACCATCTTGTAACCCGTTCCCTTCACTCTTGCAGTTACTCTAATGTCACTGGTAACTCTTAACACCTGTACTGGGTTATCTGCGATTTCATCTAAAAAATTATTGAACAGGGGCACCACTCAAAGTTAATTTTGGAAATTATTGAAACTTAGAATTAATCAATTCTTAATTTGATTGGATTCAAGAATCATACATCTGAAAATCATTAACTGATAAGAAAGGAGAGTACTTTGTAAAAGTAAAAAGTACTGTCATTACACCTGTTATGCTTGAATATGAATAAGTTTATTCAACTACACACTAAACAAAACAGGATAAATATGGTTAAATGATATTGAAATAAATAAACAGGATAATGCATATGTGTGTGCGTGTTTGTTTGTGTGTGTGTGTTTGGATAGATGGTTCAACAGCTGAGAGCTTGAGAAATAGGTAATGGTGATAGAGAAGAATTACCAGGGAGGCGTCCGGGGGGGAATCCTGACTACATGCCCGAAACAACCCCAACTGAATCCTCTCGATGCGGAGGAGCAGCGGCTCTACTTTGAGCCTCTCCCGGATGTCTGAGCTCCTCACACTATCTCTAAGGCTGAGCCCAGCCACCCTGCGGGAAAAAATCATTTCAGCCGCTTGTATCCTATGGTCATGACCCACAGGTGAAGGTCGGAACGTAAATGGACCGGTAAAGAGATCGGCTCTCGACCGGTTGAGAGCTTTGCCTTTCGGCTCAGTTCTCTCTTCACCACAACGGATCAATATAGTGTCCGCATCCCTGCAGATGTCGCCCCGATCCATCTGTCCATCTCCCACTCTCCCTTTTTCCCTCACTCGTGAACAAGACCCCGAGATACTTGAACTCCTCCTTTCGGGGCAAAAACTCCTCCCCAACCCGGAATGAGCACTCTATCTTTTTCCGGCTGAGAACCATGGCTTCAGACTTAGAGGTGCTGATTCTCATCCCGGCCACTTCACAGTCGGCTGCAAACCGTCCCAGTGCGAGCTGGAAGTCAGTGTTCGAATTCTGCCAATAGGACCACATCATCCGCAAAAAGCAGAGACAGGATCCTAAGGCCACCGAACCCGAGACCCTCCGCCATTTGGCTGTGCCTAGAAATTCTGTCCATAAAAATTAAGAACAGAATCGGTGACAAAGTGCAGCCCTGGCGGAGTCCAACCGCAACTGGAAACTAGTCTGACTTACTGCTGGCAATGCAAACCTGACTCTGACTCCGACAGTAGAGAGATTGGACGGCCCGTAGCAGTGGGCCATCCACTCCATACTCTCGGAGCATCCCCAAAGGATGCCCCGAGGAACACGGTTGTAAGCCTTCTCCAGATCCACAAAGCACATGTGGACCCTTGAGAGGGTATAGAGCTGGTCCAGCATTCCATGAGCAGTACGAAAACCGCATTGTTCCTCCTGAATCCGAGGTTCGACAATCGACCGGACTCTCCTCTCCAGTAGACCTTCCCAGGGAGGCTGAGGTGTGCGATGCCCCGATAATTGGGACACATCCTCTGGTCCGCCTTCTTGAAAAGGGGAACCACCACCCCAATCTGCCACTCCAGAGGTACTGCCCTCAATGCCCACATAATGTTGTAGAGGCATGTCAGCCATGACAACCCTATAACATCCAGAGCTTTAGGATACTCAGTGTGGATCTTATCCACCCCCGGGGCGCTGCCACCGCGGGGTTGTTTAAAAGCTGCAGCAACCCCAGCCCCAGAGATGAGCTGACCCGCCTCAAAGTTATCCAGCTCTGGTTCCTCCTGGGAATATGTGTTGGTGGGATTGAGGAGATCCCGAAAGTATTCCTTCCACCGCCTTTCTCAGTGGAAGTCAGCAAGTCCCCATCTACCCCGTAGACAGAGTGGACAAATGACCGCTTTCGTACCCTGAGACGCCGAACAGTTTGCCGAATATATTCGGGGCCGACCGAAAGTCTTCTTCCATGGTTTCACCGAACTTCTCCCACGATCGGGTTTTTGCCTCTGTGACTGCCATAGCCGCGTCTCGCTTTGCCTGCTAGTAGCTGTCAGCTGCTTCAGGTATCCCACGAGCCAGCCATGCTCTGTAGGACTCCTTCTTCAGCCTGACGGCATCCTTCACCTCTGGTGCCCACCAGCAGGTTCGGCGATTACCGCCGCGAATAGCACCGGCAGCCTTGCAACGGCAGTTCCCAGCAGCCGCCTCGGCAATGGCAGCATGGAACATGGTCCACTCAGTTTTCATGTCCCCAGACACCCCCAGAACGCGGTTGAAGCTCAATCGGAAGTGGGAGTTGAAGACCACCCTGACAGGGTCCTCGGCCAGACGTTCACAATAGACCCTCACTATTGGTGTGGGCCTACCAGGTTTGTCGAGCTTCCTCCCCCGCCATCTGATCCAACTCACCACCAGGTAGTTATCAGTTGACAGCTCAACTTCTCTCTTCACCCTAGTGTCCAGAACATACTGTTTGTTATGGACAAACTGTGACTAGCACAGAAGTCACTGATCTGAACAACACTAGGGTTCAGATCAGGCAGGCCATTCCTCCCAATAATGCCACTCCAGGTCTCGCTGTCATTGCCCACCTGTGCATTGAAGTCTTCCAGTAGGACAATGGAGTCCCCAGCTGGGGCGCTTTCCAGCACCCGTTCCAAGGACTCCAGAAAGGTTGGGTACTCTGAACTGCTGTTTGGCATAAGCGCACACAACAGTCAGGACCCGTTCCCCAACCCGAATGCGCAGGGTAGCAACCCATTCATCCACTGGGGTAAACTCAAATACATGGGCAGAGAGCTGGGGAGCTATGAGTAAGGCCACACCAGCCCTCTGCCTCTCACCTGAATCAACTCCAGCATAGTAAAGGGTCCAGCCCCCATCGAGAAGACGAGGATCCAGAACCAGTGCTGTGAGTAGAGGTGAGCCCGACTATATCTAGTCGGTACCGTTCGACCTCTCATACAAGCTCAAGCTCCATCCCCATCAGTGAGTTGACATTCCATGTCCCCACCGTCAGCTTTCGTAGCCGGTGATCGGACCGCCAAGGCTGCTGCCTTTTCCTGCTGCCCGATCCACAATGCACCAAACCCCTGGGGATTCCTCCGTGGGTAGTGGGCCCACGCATGGACGGACCCATTCCTGCTTCGGGCTAAACCAGACCGGGCCCCATGGGTGAATGCCGGCCACCAGACGCTCGCTGGTGTGCCCCTACCCCGGGCCTGGCTCCATGGTGGGGCCCGAATAACCCTCCAGGCAAGGTACTCGAGTCATGATTTTTTTTCTCTCATCAGGGGTCTTGACCGCTCTTTGTCTTACCCTTCACGTAGGACCTCTTTGCCATGGGAGACCCTACCAGGGGCAAATTGCCCCGGAGAACACAGCTCCTAGGATCACTACGGTACTCAAACACCCCATTTATCTGGGCTTGTGGCCGACCCTAGAGGCACAGTGACTTAAGACCCTTTTGTGGCTCGGTGAAGAAGCAAGAATGATGGGTAAGATTAACAAGATTGTAGTTAGAGACGCTCTGCTCTATGGTTAAGAGACGGTGGCACTGACTAGAAAACAGGAGGCAGAGCTGTAGGTGGCAGGAACAAGAACTGCATTAAGAACTAAGAAAACCCAATGTCCAAATGTCATACAGATTCAGAGTTTGATTTGGCTTTATTTACTTATTATTATTACTATATTATATTAATAATATAATAAATAATAATAATTAATATTATTATTAGTAATTATTATTACTCAGCCCCCTGGTTCACCAGCGAGCTACGGGAAATGAAGGCAGCTGGGCGTGTCCTTGAGCGGCGTTTCAAGGCTTCAGGTCTCACTGTCCACAAGCTAGCCTTTCGGGAACACCAAAAGGCCTACTCAAAGTCCCTTAGAGAGGCTCGGTCACTATTCTACTCCAACATCATCAAAACCAGTCCTGGAAATTCTAAGCAGCTGTTTTCCACTATCAATCATCTCCTTAAACCACAAACTCCCCCACTTACAGAAATTA
>VRLP01009204.1:0-13600 GCA_009660295.1 Lophius piscatorius
TCTTTAACTGGTCTGTGATGGACTTTAACTGGTCTGTGATGGTCTTTAACTGGTCTGTGATGGACTTTAACTGGTCTGTGATGGTCTAACTGGTCTGTGATGGTCTTTAACTGGTCTGTGATGGACTTTAACTGGTCTGTGATGGTCTAACTGGTCTGTGATGGACTTTAACTGGTTTGTGATGGACTTTAACTGGTCTGTGATGGTCTTTAACTGGTCTGTGATGGACTTTAACTGGTCTGTGATGGTCTAACTGGTCTGTGATGGACTTTAACTGGTCTGTGATGGACTTTAACTGGTCTGTGATGGACTTTAACTGGTTTGTGATGGACTTTAACTGGTCTGTGATGGTCTTTAACTGGTCCGTGATGGTGTTTAACTGGTCTGTGATGGACTTTAACTGGTCTGTGATGGTCTTTAACTGGTCTGTGATGGCCGTGTCTGGTCTCAGATGTGAACTTGTAGGGATCTGGCAGAGCTCCTCCTGGTCCTCCTCACACTGAGGAGCAGATACCGGTCCGGTTGTGTCTCAACGCTCTTGACAGTTCTTGGAGACACAGCAGACCTTCTAGTGACGACACATATGGAAGGAGGGATGAGGAGAGAGGAAGTGTTTGTGAACACCACCTACAGAACCAGAATATTTTTGGGGTTTTCTTGCTGTTGCCTATCCTGACCACCTGGTTCTGCTTTCATCAGAACCAAATGTTTGTTTAGGTTCTCCTTCATCCAGGTCCTGGTTCTCCATGAGGGTTAAATCCAAAGAAACTGGACTTCTTCAGTTGCTCCGGACTCAAACTACATGGATCAGAACCAAAGCAGAAGAACCTGACCCAGGAGTTTATCGTGTGACTGGAGGATCAAACAAACCTCGTCCGTTAAAGAATGTTTACTTTCACTAAAGTAATACAAATAAAT
Organism: Lophius piscatorius; assembly: GCA_009660295.1. NCBI lineage: Eukaryota > Metazoa > Chordata > Actinopteri > Lophiiformes > Lophiidae > Lophius > Lophius piscatorius. The sequence goes on from VRLP01009204.1 coordinate 919, forward strand.
AATATCCAGACTTTGAAGCTTCCGACCCAAAACTTCTCCTGTTGTTCTCAATGATTCCGTTTGTTCTTCTTTATTTGTTTCTTCTTTTTTCTTTCTCTGTAGAACCGAAGCATCAGAACCTCCAGGTGTTTTCTTCTCCACTTTCATCTCTCAGGCTTTGATCACAAGGCTTTGATCACCAGGACGGCCATGACAGGCGTGACGTCACAGTGATGCTGAGGCAAACGACCTTGAAGGCGCCGGAGGTTCTATAAAGGAGGAGGAGCCGGTGCGGCGGGGGGTGAACTCCGGCGGGGGCTTAAGATCCAGAGGAACCAGACAGTGAACCCGGGAATATGGACACTGATGAGGAAAGGTGAGGAAGGTCAGGACCTCTTCAATCATCAAGAAGATAAAGACGTAATAATAATTAGAAAGCTTCTCAAGTAAAGTTTTTAATGTGAGCCCGATCTTCATCACCACGGCGTACAGTAGCAGCAGAAATAGTGTACTGTAAAATAATAATCCGTACGATATACGGTAAAATACCGTCAGCTGTAATTTTACTGTAAAAACATATGTTGACCCGTGTAATACATTAAGATAAATAACCATAAAACATCTACAGTTTCAACCTTTTTATGGTTCCATACTTAATTACATCAGGGACGGGTTCAAAATGGAGGTGGGACCGCACCAAGGATGGACTCTGAGCCCCATGTCAGTTACCACATTCGCAGTAGATCGGGTATAAAAGTTAATGTCTCCCATGAAACGCCCCAAAAAAAAACACCGTCAAATCACATACTTTATTCAAAATGGCCATTTCCTGTTAGGTTTACATCCCAGCGCCAAGTTAGTGAGATCCTGAACCACTTTCCTACTTTCAGGTGAAAGGATGTTTTCACGCTGTGCTCAGATGTCTTCTGTCTTTATCTTCCTTTCAGTCAAACAGAGGAACCCAAAACAAGGTCTCCTCGACGTTCCACAACTTTCTGCAACTTTCTGAAAGTCCATTCCTTCGTCATAGTACTGGTCCAGCTGGTCGTGGTTCTGGGTCTCGTCGTCACAAACGTGGTTCTGCTGCTTCCGGCGTCTGCGCTGAGACGCTGCCCTGCTGGCTGGGTGGAGCAGCTGAGAGCTTCACGCTGCTTCAACATTCCGCTGAACAAAAGCTCCTGGGAAGATGCTCGCAGGCGCTGTCGGGACATGCGGGGTGACCTCGCCATCGTGACTACTGAGGAAGACCAGGATTTCCTTACTAAACTGCTGAGGAAGATGGACGAGCACCTCAAAGAAGATGTTTTTTCAGGGTGGATCGGGCTGGAGGACTTGGTGTATGAAAACATCTACATCTGGCTCGATGGACAGGAAGAGGAAGAAAGACCCACTTTTTGGCATCATACTCAGCCAGACAACAAGGGCGGATGTGTTCTGATCCGAGAAAACGAGGATATTAGAGGGTTGAACTCGTGGTTTGATGAACCCTGCAATGAACTTCATCACTACTTTTGTGAGATGGATCTCAATGACCCACGTTGTTTTTATTACTGATGTTATTACAGATGTTATTACTTAGGTTATTATTACTGATGTTATTATTACTGATGTTATTACTGAGGTTATTACTGATGTTATTACGGATGTTATTACAGATGTTATTACAGATGTTATTATTACTGATGTTATTATTACTGATGTTATTACTGATGTTATTACTGAGGTTATTACTGAGGTTATTACTGATGTTGTTATTACAGATGTTATTACTAATGTTATTACTGAGGTTATTACCGATGTTATTACTTATGTTATTACTGATGTTATTAATGATGTTATTACTGATGTTGTTATTACAGATGTTATTACAGCTGTTACTACAAATGTTATTACTGATGTTATTACTGATGTTGTTATTACAGATGCTATTACTGATGTTATTACTGATGTTATTATTACAGATGTTATTACTGATGATATTACTGATGTTATTATTACAGATGTTATTATTACTGATGTTATTACTGATGTTATTATTACAGATGTTATTACTGATGTTATTAGTACAGACGATAATACGGATGTTGTTATTACAGATGTTATTACAGATGTTATTACTGATGTTATTATTACAGATGATAATACTGATGTTATTATTACAGATGTTACTAAAAATGTTATTACTGATGTTATCACTGATGTTATTACAGATGTTATTACTGATGTTATTTTTACTGATGTTATTAATAATAATAATAATACAGATATTATTATTACAAATGTTATTACTGTTGTTATTATTACAGATGTTATTACAGATGTTATTACTGATTTTATTACTGATTTTATTACTGATGTTATTACTGATGTTATTACAGATGTTATTTCTGATGTTATTATTGCTGATGTTATTAATAATAATAATAATACAGATATTATTATTACAAATGTTATTACTGATGTTATCACTGATGTTATTACTGATGTTATTATTACAGCTTTTACTACAAATGTTATTACTGATGTTATCACTGATGTTATTACTGATGTTATTAATAATAATAATAATACAGATATTATTACAAATGTTATTACTGTTATTATTACAGATATTAATACAGATGTTATTACTGATGTTATTATTACACATTTTATTACAGATGTTATTACTTACGTTATTACCGATGTTATTAATACAGATGTTATTAATACAGATCTTATTACTAATGTTATTACTGATGTTAATATTAGAGGTGTTATTAATGTTGTTATTATTACAGATGTTATTACTAATGTTATTACAGATATTACTGATTTTATTATTAGAGGTGTTATTAATGTTATTATTACAGATGTTATTACGGATGTTATTATTACAGATGTTATTACTGATATTATAAGAGATGTTATTACTAATGTTATTACTGAGAGTATTATTACAGATGTTATCTATATATATGAACTTATGCACCTGATCCCATTCAGTCACACACATTCACTCACACACATTCACTCACACTCGCACACATTCACTCACACACATTCACTCACACACACACATTCACTCACACACATTCACTCACACTCATTCACTCACACTCATTCACTCACACACATTCACTCACACTCATTCACTCACACTCGCACACATTCACTCACACACATTCACTCACACTCGCACACATTCACTCGCACACATTCACTCACACACATTCACTCACACACGCACACATTCACTCACACTCGCACACATACACTCGCACACATTCACTCACACACATTCACTCACACACACACATTCACTCACACACATTCACTCACACACACATTCACTCGCACACATTCACTCGCACACATTCACTCACACACATTCACTCACACATTCACTCACACACATTCACTCACACATTCACTCACACACATTCACTCACACTCACACACATTCACTCACACACATTCACCCACACACATTCACTCAAACACACTCATTCGTTGACATTAACTGAAAATGCTGTTTACAGTCTTTGATGTTAGTGATGTATTGTTGTTTTAAGTGTTTGATGTTTTTGATGTGTCGTTGTATTAAGTCTTTGATGTTAGTGATGTATTGTTCCTTTAAGTCTTTGATGTTAGTGATGTGTTGTTGTTCTAAGTCTTTGATGTTAGTGATGTGTTGCCATGACATAATGTCTTTGATGTTATTGATGTATTGTTGTTTTAAGTCTCTGATGTTAGTGATGTGTTGTTTTCATGACATAATATCTTTGATATTTTTGATGTGTTGTTGTTTTAAGTCTTTGATGTTAGTGATGTGTTGTTATTTTAACGCTTTGATGTTAGTGATGTGTTGTCATGACATAATGACTTTGATGTTGTTCTCCTGACGTTGTTATTGGGAAGGCTTTGATGTTAGTCTTGAAATGATTCATTATCTGTTACAGCTCGTTGTGTTTCAAAGGCTTTGATGTCAATCCTTTTATGTTGGTGAGATCAAAGGTCAAAGGACAGAATTGTGACAACACAAATATAATGTCGTAAAGGCCGCCACCAGACCGGCGCCCGCAAGTACGAATCCCCAGAAAGAGCTGGATCCAGCCTGAGACATGATCGACATGTTCGCCCAGGAGAACGCTGAATCCAGCCCCGACGACTCCGGCCAGGACGACAGCGTCTACGGAATCACCTCGCCCGAAGGTCTGAGGCTCATCAGCGCCGTGATGACGGTGTACCAGGCAATGAGGGAGGACAATGTGTCGCTGGAGGAGATGAGCGAGCTGGAGGAGGCCTGGTCCAAGTATCTGAACCAGACTGAAGAATTAATTGAAATGGAACTTGAAGGAATTCGACAACGACAAAAAAGTATTCGAAGGAAACAAAATCTGCTCTCTCGGATCAAGAGCCAGATCGAAGATATCGAACGGAACTTTAGGGTCCAGTTTGAGAAGCATCAACAGTTGGTCAAGTCAGAACTGGACTTAGGAACCTTAAGTGAAGCAAAGAGTTCCGAACATCCTGCAGATGTTCAAACCATCGACGACAGCAGCAAATCAAACTAACGGAGGTTTGATGGAAGTTTCCTTCAGGCGCTTGAGTTCTTCACCCGGACCTCCAGCTCATCCTGGGACCCCCGCCTCCCACAGCTGGAAGCAGGAAAGAATGAATAAAGTGTAGCTGCATTTTACTCAATTCTATGTTGTCATTGATTGATGATGATGATGATGATGATGGTGGTGATGGTGGGGATGATGATGACGATGATGATGGTGGTGGTGGTGATAATGGGGATGAGAATGATGATGATGATGATGGTGTTGATGGTGATGGTGGTGATAATGATGATGGTGGTGATGATGATGATGATGATGGCGGGGATGATGATGATGATGATGATGATGGTGGTGGTGGTGGTGATGGTGGGGATGATGAGGATGATGATGGTGGTGGTGATTGTGGAGATGACGATGATTATAATGATTGTGGTGATGATGATGATGATGATGATGATGATAGTGGTGAGGGTGATGGTGGTGATGTTGAAGATGCTGATGATGGTGTTGATGGTGATAATCATGATGATGATGATGATGATGGTGGTAATGGTGATGATGGTGATAATGATGATGATGATGGTGATGAAGAGGAACAGACCCACAGAGTGCCTGAATCAACATTTCACAGCCGCAGGTCTTGTTAGTAGCTCCTGGGCTGAACCTGGACTGTTTCACTGTGTGAACCTGGATGAGGGACATGTGTGAGTTTATGTGTCCGTGTCTATAGTCCCATCTAGGAAATTACATTAAATTGTGATTGGCTGCCAATGAGCAAGGCACTCAGTACTTGTCTGGACAGACTTTTAATAAGTAAGAAATGTTAAGTGTTAAACCTGAAGAAAAATTAAATCTATTTGGACAATAAAGTTCCTTAAGGAGTCCAAAAAGAGGTTAGGCTCCTCCTGCTGTCCATCACCCGTCAGACGCTGGTTCTAAACTGCAGCCAGAGGAGCCAGAGAGAGGAGGCGCTGCCCCTTTAAGAGATCCAGGAAGTGCACCGGAGGCCGGGTTTGCCAGGAGGCCCGGTCTCCTCCTTCAGTAAACAGGTATGTGTGTTCTGACCGGGATGATGTCATTCTTCAGCGGAGTTACCTGCTGAGAGGAGCGTGGTCAGAGGAGCCGGAGGAGGAGGAGGAACCTTCATCACTTTTATTTGTCTTCCCCGAGAAGGTGTGTGGAGAGGAGGAGCAGCAGGAGCAGGTGGAGGAGGTCATTTCAACACACCGTTTGTCAAGGTGAGAGAGATGACGTCGCCATTTTTCTGAACCTCCTCTCTGCTGTGTCTTCACACGCTTCAGTGACTGTCCTCCACGTTTGTCCTCATCCATCTGCTGTTACAGGACAAGGACAGAAGTATGAGGACATGTCCCTCCAACTGTCCTCCTTTAAAGCTCCTGCATAACAACTGAACTACAGAAGGATCTGAACTTTCTTCATCAGTTGTCCTCAAACTTGTCTTCATCAAACACAGACCAGACTAAATGGATCAATTCAGAACCGATTATTCATAAACATGCAGTCAGAACCAGAGCGTCTTAAAACCACAGAACAAAAACAGAAAACGACTCAGCCATAACATTATAACCACTGACAGGTAGTCAGAATTGATTATCTGGTTAACATGATTGTCTGTCGGTGGTGGTCTAAGACGGACCACCAGAGTCATTGATGGTGGTGTGGACTGAAGGCTGGCCCGTCATGTCTGTCTCACAGAGGATCACAAACTGATGAAAAACGTTATGCTAGTTCAGAACACACAGTGACATCACAGTGACATCACAGTGACATCATAGTGTGCTGCTTATGATTCTGTGTAGCCTTGGACGGTGGGACCTGTGACTCCTGGCCACTGCTGAGAGCTCTTACAGTGGACCCATCTGCATCAGAACTGGACCACAGAGCACCGTGAGCAGATGTTGTGATCCGATGGATCAGGTAGTCTTTACGTCACGTTGGCGGCCGGATGTGTGTTTGTGTCGCTTACCTGGAGACGAGATGTGTTACAGGAAGGAGACAAGCAACACAACTTCAATGACACACATAGCCTTGGGCGTGTGTGTGTGAGTGAGTGTGTGTGTGAGTGAGTGTGTCTGTGTGTGAGTGTGAGTGTGTGTGAGTGTGTGTGAGTGAGTGTGTGTCTGTGTGTGCGAGTGTGAGTGTGTGTGAGTGTGTGTGTGAGTGGGTGTCTGTGTGTGTGAGTGAGTGTGAATGTGTGTGTGTGTGTCTGTGTGTGAGTGTGTTTGTTCTGTACCATGTGACTGAGAGAGTAAACATTTAAACCCTGAGAGTGAGGTCATAAAGGAAGTGGATAGTATATGAACACACACACACACACACACACACAAACACTCACACACTTACACACACACACACACACACTCACAAACACACCCACACACTCACACACACACACACACTCACAAACACACACTCACAAACACACACACACACACACTCACACACACACACACACACACACACACACTCACTCACACACACACACACACACACACACACACACACACACACACACACACACACACACACACACACACACACACACACACACACACACACACACACACACACACACATAAAGTCTGTCTGTCTTTGATGTTTAATTATCAGCAAGCTCAACCAGAAATGCTTTTTTCCTGACACCTGTTTGCTCGTTTAAAAACTCACCTGTGAAACATCTTCACCTGAGTGAAAGAACACTTTCTCCAGTAAAAACACACTTAGGTTAAAGTAGAAGGTTATTGTTGTGGGTCACCTGTGGGTCACCCTTTGATCACCTGTTGGCGACATGTTGGGCCGACGGTTCTGAGCTCCTTGTATTTAAATGGCGGTTGGGTTTTGTCTGTGAGCTGATGAGACAAGTCTTCTTCACTCTTCTTCACTCATGAGGAGATGGAACAGAGTCGATGTTGCGTTCGAGAGCAGCTCAAACGGTCGGTGTGAAGAGTTACGTAATCAGGACCGGATCATTCTGGTGGAGTCCACAAATGTAAGAACCAGTTTTAAAGTAATCTTTAGTTAAAAGACACTTAAATTAACTTTATCTCTTGAAGTAAATTATTCCTGATGAATTATTATAATGATAAATAATATAATAATATAATAGTTTAGTCGTTCCTCGATTTACTTACTTATTACTTATTTGATCCAAATGTAAAGTGCATTATAAATTAAATGTATTATTATTATTATTATTATTATTACTACTGGGGACAAACTTTTCCTTTTGATGAATTCATGTGAGCGTTTGGGTTTACGGCGTGACGAATGATTGACAGCGACGAGTTTGAGTCCTGCAGACATGTGACCTATACTCCAGCCATTACTGTCAGCACACAGCTCCAGCACACAGCTCCAGCCCACAGCCAAAACATTAAAACCACCCACTAGTGTCCTCCACGACCCCCTCTAACCACCAAAGAACTAAAGTAAGTAGAGTAAATGTACTTAGTTGCTCTACACCACTGAATTATACAGTACTTGTATAAATGTACTTAGTTACTCTACACCACTGAATTATACAGTACTTGTATAAATGTACTTAGTTACTCTACACCACTGAATTATACAGTACTTGTATAAATGTACTTAGTTACTCTACACCACTGAATTATACAGTACTTGTATAAATGTACTTAGTTACTCTACACCACTGAATCATACAGTACTTAAGTAAATGTACTTAGTTACTCTACGCCACTGAATCATACAGTACTTGAGTAAATTTACTTAGTTATATACTGTTTTTTTTTTTTTAAAGGCAGCCATAATAGGTCACGTGCTCGCTCCCATAATGACGTCGCGAGCCCGCCCCTGCTGCAGGTACTGGCTCCTCCCCCTTCTGTCCTGTCGCTTTAAACACAATAACCGCCTCTCCTCCTCCGGAGCGAGCAGAGGATAAATCAGTTCCAGGACAGCCGGGATTCTCGTTTCTCCTGCGGCTACAGGTCACAGGTGAGCCGCCGGCCGACCGACCTCCATGATGGATTGTTTTAACATCCGCCTGTGACGACGTCGGTATATATTTAACGTCTTTTGTCCGGGCACCAGCTAGCCCGCACCAGTTAACCAACATTCCCGCTAACAGGGTCTGGGTATCCCAAAGAATTCGGCGTTTCTAGCGGAGTATATGCGCACTTAACTGGTCGGCGGTGCCGTTTTTTATCTTCGCAGCTGTCCGTGAAGTTTGCTGCGGGTGATGTAATGTAATCTCGCTGCGTTTGCCGTTCTGCGCCTTACTCCATTTAAAAAACACACGATTTAAGGCCCCAGTCACTGTCAACTTCACCTACTTTAATGGAAATGATCACTTTTTAAATATCCACACATAGATCAAACTTATACCGAACACAGCAGTAGTTCATCTTGATTTCGGAAAGTATTGATTTCACGTAATTATGAATATAGTGGCAAGTGAGGAATGTATTGTCGGTAGTCCGTGAAATCTAGTGGAAGTGCAGAATGTAACCCCGGCGGGTTCTGAGCATTCGTCGAACTCCCTGTAGAAGAACCGCCGGTTTAAGGCTGCGTCGGTCCTACGTCTCTCCGATTCTAAGAGGAAATTAGCCCTTCGAAAAGATTCAGGCGTGGATCAAAGATGGGCCGAAATAAATAATAACTCAGTCTGATGTGGAAACAATATAACATTTTTGTTTTTATTTTTGAAAAATGTCACATGAGCAGCGACAAACTATTATGCTGGATTTGAGAGGAGTTTGGTGGGAGGATCGAAAGACAGGTTCGACTTGATTTTCTTCTAAAGATTATTCCGTATTTTATTTCTCAGTTTCGTGTGATTTTTCATTTCTTCTTCCTCTTTATTGCAAACTTATTATCAACTTTTCCCTATTTGTTTGTATGATGTTCATGCTTTCATCCTTCCACACTGAATTAAAGTCCTTTGCTTGTTGTGAGAGGTGTTTCTTGAATGAACATAAATACGGTTTGATAAAATATTATTGATTTATAAGGTGAAATCAACAGTGTAGTGATCACCTCTAAAAAAAAAACCCTGTCTGTTTTCCACTTCACGGTGGGTTTTCCTCCTGTTTCAGTCTGAATGACATGAAGAGTAAAAGTTGGGAGGCAGAGGTTCTGGAATCCAGTCATTGTGCGGAGCCCTGAGTTAAAGGGCCAGTTGTTCAGCTGTGTTCATGGGAAGACAATGTGCTGAAAGAGGTGGAGGAGGAGCTCCACCCAGTCTGGATGATTGACTGTTTATTCACTCAACTGGTGGAATGTGTGAGAGGGAAAATTAGAACAATACATTCAGCAGGGAGCTGAGAGATGGTGGAGACACACGAGGACGTCACCCTGGGCTGGTTCAGATGTTGGTTGGAGTGATGTTAACAGTGAAACGTGATGATCTGGACCCTCAGAGTCAGAAGCTGGAGGTGAACTTCACGTTGACTGATGTCTGATAGCAGATATCTATACCAGCTCCCTGCCTTCCTCCACCTCCACCGCCTTCTTCTCCGTGTCGCTCTGATGACGTCCTCCTCCTTGGCTCTTGTGTCTTTGGGCCAGCTTCAGCAGCTACAGAGGTATGAAGCTGATGGTCCTCACGATGAAGATATGGGAAAAGTCGTGGAAGCAGGTTCAGAAAAGAGGAGACGATCTGTGAGCAGCAGGAGTGAAGGGAAAGGTTTCAAAGATGGAGGTGAGAGAAGTTCTGCTGGATGGTTCAGAGACGGTGGTTCTGAGCAGAAGACAGGAGGCAGAGATGAAGATGTTCAGATGTTCTCTGGGAGTGAGGAGGAAGGACAGGATTAGAGAGGAGACTCTAATCAGGATTAGAGAGGAGAATCTTTAAAGTATTTTTTTATTTATGGAAGCTCTACATCGCTATAAAGAGATTCTTTATAGCGATGCCCAAATATGGGCATCGCTATAAAGAATCGCTTTAGAGAAACAAGAAAATATAGAGAAATAGTTGAAGAAGATAAAAAGTCATTTAAAAACATAAATTATAATGAAAACATGAAACTTGTGACGGCTTCAAAAAGAAAAAGAAAATAAGAAACAAGTTGGAAAATGAAAAAAACAAACAATAAAGAATCTAACAGAACTATTTAAAGGAGGGGGTCCCCGTCTGAGCGGCGGCCCGCGGGTCCGGTTCTCCATGGTTGATGGTGCTGAGGTCTGCTGTGGGATCCAATGTTCTGGCTGCCCGGCTCAGGAGCCGGCACCGAGCCTTCCCTGCAGAACCAGAGCTGATGGTGTGTGTGTGTGTTTGTGTGTGCGCGTGTGTGTAAAAATGGCGTCTCATTATATAACCAGCATCACAGCTCGCCAGGAGAAAAGCTCAGCGGCGGCTGTGATCGGGTCAACAGAACTGTGTGTGACGGTGTTTGCATGTGTGTGAGAGTATGCCTTTATGTGTGCGTGCGTGTACGCGCGTGTGTGTGTGTGTGAGAGAGTGTGTGTGAGTGTCTTTGTGTGTGTGTGTGTGTATGTATGTATGTATGTATGTATGTATGTGTGTGTGAGAGTGTGTGTGTGTGTGTATGTATGTGTGTGTTAGAGTGTGTGTGTGTGTGTATGTATGTGTGTGTGAGAGTGTGTGTGTGTGTGTATGTATGTGTGTGTATGTATGTGTGTGTGAGTGTGTGTGTGTGTATGTATGTGTGTGTGAGAGAGTGTGTGTGTGTATGTATGTGTGTGTGTATGTATGTGTGTGTGAGAGAGTGTGTGTATGTATGTGTGTGTGAGAGAGTGTGTGTGTGTGTGAGAGAGTGTATGTGTGTGTATGTATGTATGTGTGTGTGTGTGAGAGTGTGTGTGTGTGTGTGTGTGTGAGAGGAGGGATTAGCCTGATTAGACCCCGTCTGTCTGACAGGATTAGACCGTCTGAGTTTAAGATGAGGTTTTAAGTTTAGTTTTGTTGCTTGGAGTCAAAGAAATGAAAAAAACAATAGGAATAAAACAGAACTTGAACTAGTTATGAAAATAGTATAAAGACAAAAATAGAAACAAATAAAAACACAAAAAAGTCTGCAAGTTTATGGAAAAGGGAAATTTTTTGACATGAGAAACAAAAGTAAACAAGGAATCGATGGAAGAACACACACACACACACACACACACACACACTGATACACTCACTCACACACTCCTCTGAACAGAAATGTCAAAATGTTATAAAAATGAAAAAGAAAGTTTTAGTCTTCTAGACTTTGTTGTTTGTTTGTTTGTCAGCTTTGAGTCTTAAATGAAACAATATGGAAAATAAAAGAGTGACTGAAAACGGAACACAGACAACAGATTATAAACACACAAAACACACAATGAACCTTTTCCCGCCTCCTCCTCCAGAGCCGACCCGACTGCTGACCTCTGACCCTGCTGGTGGTGATGGTGAAGAGGAGGAGGAGACGTGGTCACAGCTCAACGGCACCTGTGGTCTTTTGAAAGGAGGGCAGGGGTCTTCTCACCTGGACCACATGGACACCTGGAGCAGCAGGAGAAGACGGCAGAGAACCTGTGGAGTCCGATAGTTCTTCTTCTGAATGTGGGACCGGGGATGTGCTGTTGAAGTCTGAGGGAAACGGCTCCTCCATCTCCATGATCTTCACTCCCAGAACGTTTCTCCTCCGTTGAACTTGATTGACTTGGTTCCATCCTGTTGGGATCCTTCCTTCATCCGTCGGCCGGAGGAGATGTCTCCGTGTCCTTCCAATCGAGGACGGACGGCGGGAAGCTGACTCCTGCGAGGTCCGGACCAGAAGGGCACCAGCAGAACGAGGGGAACCTTCATGTCGTGGAAGAGGAACTACTTTGCGTCCGGCGGCGGTGGCGGAGGAAGCAGAGATGGACGGACGCAGGGAATGTTGACGGCTCGCAGCATGACGTCCATCGCTCCCAGTAAAGGGCTGAGCAACGAGCCGGGGCAGAACAGCTGCTTCCTGAACAGCGCCTTACAGGTACGTACACACACACACACACACACACACACACACCAATACAGATAGTGGTGAACAGGTACTTCCTGTTTGACTGGGGTATAAATATGAGGTGACACAGGCCTGATTCTCTCTGAGGTTCTTCATCATGATGAAGACCAGAGAACACAGCAATGAGGAGCAAAGAAAAGTTGTAGAGCTGCACAAATCTGACAATGGAGACAAGAACATCTC
>VRLP01009205.1:0-13598 GCA_009660295.1 Lophius piscatorius
CTCACCCCACTGACCTCAACACCATCCCTCCGTTCTACCCACTCATACCGCCTCCTCCTTCCCCGGACTAAGCTCAGCACCATGGGTGATCGGGCCTTCTGTTCTGCTGCCCCTCGTCTGTGGAATGCCCTCCCTGACCATGTGAGGGCTCCACAGACGACTTAGACATTTAATAAAGGACTTAAAACTTTCCTTTTTTGCAGAACCTATAACCTTAATTAACATTGCTGGTTTTTGGGTCATATTTTTATATAGTTATTATGATATTTTTTATTGATGCTTTTATCTGCTTTTACTTTGTAGGACTTTGAGATTTGATCCAAATGTAAAGTGCGTTATAAATTAAATGTACTATTATTATTATTATTATATTATTATTATCCTCTGGGGAAGTTCCAGATTGCACAATGATGTCATAAGTATCCTGTTTTCTATTAGAGCGATATATTACATAATTATTTTTGATCATTTATTCTGTAGAACTATATGTCAAAGTTGTGGCTCTCCTTCTGCTTGGAGAAGAATCCATAAATTTCACAGACTGCACCTTAAATTTTAAAGCAGTTATGCATAATAGATCTTCAAACTTCAAAGAATTATATTATTTGAGTTTTAATTTATTACAATGTTACTGGTTGCCATGTAACAACATTTAAACCCAACATTTAAAAGATCTTTTTCTTGTTTTTGTTTTATCTTAATGTCTCTATGTTGGTTATTTGTCAGTAAATATTTTTAAATTCTAATTATCTTACATTTTATTTTTCATCTGTGTGCGGAGAAAAGACACTAAAAAAAGAATACCGTGTGTGATGTTGTAAGTGAGTAAGCTAAAACTGGATTTCAGAGTGGAATACATTAATAGTCGAATAAAAGTATTTTGTTATTAATTTTTCTGTAAGTTTTTATTTTCATTTAAGAATTTTTAAAAATATTAATATAATGTAGCATGAAATAATAATTCTATATTTTTTTGCAAATTTTTCTATTACCAAAAAAAAGAAGAAATGTTCTGAATGTGTGGGAAATAAAATATAATAATAAGAGTATTATAATAGTATTACAATGTCTACATATTCATTAAGACTTAAGCTTTGAACATGTTTAAATACTTTGCAAGTCAAATATTGATATAATTGGTTTCATAATTGGTTAATCCTGTATAAGAAATTCCCAAGCATGTTATTCATTTAATTAATTTAGTAATCACCTCCAGGGCATACAGGAAGGTAAATATAATTTCAAATCAAAGGTTTTCTTTTTAAATACGTACAAAATGTACAATAAAAAGGCGTTTACAGTGAACTCACCATGAACCCTATAGCGTTCGTCATGGGGTTCATAGTGAGTGAAGTGTAAAGTTTCCTATGTAACTTGAACGTAGCATACGTCCTATTGGTCCGTTGGTGAACAAGGTATCAAATTTCCCACGGAGCCCTGAATGCAGCTTTCTTCTGCCACAGAAAACTTTCCTGCGGGATTTCAACCTTCAAAGTGGATCTAAAACATGAATCCGGGCCCAGGTGGAGTAGAAGTGGGTCAGAATATGTGTTAATAATACAGACAACAGATTAAAGATCCGTTTTAGTTCATTTCCAGCAGGTTCGTGAGTTTTTAAACTTGTTTCTCGCCGCTTTGTTAGTGGTGCCGTGAACGCACCATGTCTCAGAGAGAAAACTCAGAGTCCTATCCGGTGAACCCTAGATCGGTGTGTAATGTGTGTACACGTCTGTACCGGGACCCGAAGATCCTCCCGTGTCTGCACACGTTCTGTTCGGACTGTATCGCTCAGCTGGAGCCCTTCTCTCCGCCCTCACGCGCCTCTCCGGTAGAAGAGAAGGACCGACCGGTTACCGTCACCGTGCTCTGTCCCCGCTGTGACTCCGAGGTGGACATTCCTCCAGGGGGACCGGGAGGGCTGAGCACCGACCACCTGGCTCTGGATGAGGTCTTCCTGGAGACAGTGGTTTCGGACGGTCCGGTAGGATGCGACCTGTGCGGAGAAGGAGGCGCGGAGAGCCGCTGTGACGTCTGCTGCGCCAACATGTGCGGATTCTGCTGCCAGGCGCACAGGTAGACCTTATTTATTATTATTATTATTATCATAATATTAATACTTATTATTACTAATGGTCTTTACCGCGGTCTCCTATTGTTCATTTCTGTTTTTTTTATATTTAATTCTATTCGGTTCAGTTCCATCATCTTCTTTTCTAACCTGTTGTAATTTATTTTATAATTTGGTTCTATTTGGTTGTGGACTATTGAGTTCTATTCAATGAAGTTCTGTAATGTTTGTAAAATGTTCTGTTCTTATACAAGTTCTGTCATATTGCAAAGTTCTGTTTTCCCTCCGGTCTCCAGGCGTCAGAAGCGAACGGCGTCTCACGCCATCCTGTGTTTGGAGGAGCTGAAGTCTCGTGGTCGAGTCTGCCGCCCCGTTCTTTGCTCCCTCCACCCTGACCAGGAGCTCCGCCTCTTCTGTCAGCCCTGTGACCTTCCTGTCTGCCTTGAATGTGCCGCCACCTTGCACCGCGACCACCGCTGCTGCCCCACCAGTGATGTCATCGATCGTCACGGGGAACGCATCCGAGAGCTGGTCAGCGTGGGCTTGCAGCCTCGTCTGGAGCAATTGAAGGGATTCCTGAAAAAGGTGAAAGTTATTCCAACGCCAGCTTCGTGACATGCGACCTTTGACCCCTGCCTCGCATTCTGATTTCCTACTTTACGTCACTAAATCCAGACTTGTAACACAATTGCTTAGTTGGACTTGACCTTTCTGAAAGATAAGGGTGTTATTACACGGTTAATTTTATCCTCCCCATTGCGTTACAGGTGGAGGAATCCCAGGATGCTTTGCAGGCACGGATGGATGCAGTGGCGCATGAAGTGAGGGCGTTCGCACGAGGCTACGCCAACGCTGTGGAAGCTCACTGCCTGTCTCTGCTCCGTCGCCTGGAGGAGCTCCGCGTCCAACGCAGGTGACCGAAACACTTCCTGTGGCGTCCATAAGATGTTTAACAAAAAGCCATAACATTAAAACCACATGCCCTACATTGGCTTAGGTCCGCTTTTGCCATCAAAACCCAAACAGAACCAGCTCTATCCTTTGCAGAAGTTTTGGCTAACATTGACCTTCTAATGGATCGGCCGGCATGAGATAGCCTTCACTCCCACACGCATCGATGAGCCTTCGGCGCCCGTGACCATTTCACCCGTTTCCCTTCTCTATGAGAGCTGCAGTTCTGCAGATAAACAACGTGATTCTAGCCTCACTTGTGGTTATAATGATATGGCTGACTGGCACGATCTGGTTGACTCCATCTTTGTCCTCTAGGAACCAGCTCCACCTGCAGAGGGTGCAGCTGCAGCAGGCCCTGCTGGACGTGCGCGGCGGCGTTGAGTTTGCGGAGAGGCTGCTGACCTGCGGCTCGGACGCCGAGATCCTCAGCGCCAAAGGCGTGACCCTGAGGAGGCTGACCAGCCTGGCAGAGAGCAGCTATGACCCCCAACCCGCTGCGCATCCCCCTGACGACGGCAGTGGCATCACTTTCATGCCCAGCAAGCCTGCAGGGGAGGTGGAGGGCTACCCACTGGTGGGGGCGATCAACCTCAAGACCGTGGACCTCAGCAAGTGCACCATAGACGGAGAAGGTAAGCCCCGCCCACACATTAACCTCAGTTATTGAGAGTATTCCCATTACTTTTTTTGAACCAGAGAAGGTGCAGGCAGGCTGGGGGGGAGGGGTTGTGGGTTCTTCTGTGGTGCAGATGAGGACTGTTGTGTCTTTGCTGGCTGGTTTGGATCAAAGGATGGAATTCCTGTGGGAGAGAAGGAATGTTGATGTGACCCAACAGGCCCGAAGGCTGAGAAGGAAAGAGCTGTTTACTCACACACACACACACACACACACACGCACACACACACTTACACTCTCACACATACACACACACACACACACACTTACACGCAGACACGCACGCACACACATACACACACACGCACACACACACTTACACTCTCACACATACACACACACACACTTACACGCAGACACGCACACACACACATACACACACACACACACATACATACACACGCACACACACACACGCGCGCGCACTTACACTCTCACACATACACACACACACTTACACGCACACACGCACACACACACATACACGCACACACACATACTTACACTCTCACACACACAAATACATACACGCATACACACGCACACACACACACGCGCGCGCACTTACACTCTCACACATACACACACACACACTTACACGCATACACACACACACATACACACACACACACGCGCGCACTTACACTCTCACACATACACACACACACATACACACACAGACACACACACATACGCATACATACACACACACATACAGGCACACACACTTACACACACACTTACAGACACACACACCCACGCATATATACACACACATACAGGCACACATACATACACACAAATACACACACACACACACAGACTGTAAGAGAGAGAGAGGAAGTGTAAATCTGCTCCATGTGGTTTGAGGATATGTATGATTGACAGGTGGGGCGGCTCCTAAAGCCTGATGAGTCGTAGCTCGAACCACAAACACGTGTCTTTTGTTAGAAACTGTGACAGCTGAACAAACTGAATCTATCAGCCTGAGTAAAGACAAAATAATCATTTCATTTCTTAGTAATTAATTCAGTAATTAAATCATTTATACCTTCATTTATAATCTTTTAGCTGCTTTACCGCCACCTGCTGGCCGCATGACCACATTACACAACCTTAAAGGAAATGATGTCATTCATACCAACCGATCCTTTTTTCATATTATCAAACGTACAAATACCAGTCACCAGAATCAGAACCGAGCTTGTGATGATAAAAAGCTTGTTGATATGCCGCTTTTTCTTTCTTGAATAATTTGCAGGAGTTTTTACGTAAATAGAAGAGCTTGAACTCATCATTTAGTTGTCAGCTTGCTCACTGACTACTGGTTCTGTTTCATATCTCATATCAGAACCCCCCACACACACAGAGGTAAGGTCCATATCGGGCCTAGGAAGAACTTTAAATCTGTATCGACTCAGAGAAAGTTTGCATTTGCTCTGGTACTTCGTGTTTTCTTAATTTGACATTGCAATTCTACAATTTATACAGAGACAAAATCATAGGTTCTGCCCATTTGCTGAAAAAATAGACTATAGAAATTAGAAAAAAATTGTTAACTGCGATATTTTCTATTAAAAATAAAGTTTATTCTTACATTACTTCTCATATCATTCATATATAATTTTTTGTTTTCAATCTTTTTTCAATTATATACAACGAAAAATTATTTTTTTAGAAATTCAAGGTTCTTTTTTAAAATGTAATATTTTTTCTGGGGTGGCTTTGATACAGAATCTTACATTTTTGCCTTCAGAGTAAAAAAACGGACTACTATAGTGAACTGGACTCTGATTTTGTCTCTGCGTAGAAGAGGAGCAGCAGAACCAGCATAAACCCGTGGGCTCAGCGCTGCCCCCTTCAGTGAGACAGAGGTACTGCTGCCTCTCTGTTGGAACGGGAAAAATTCAAATTCAGCGATTTTGATTCGTAAAAAAAAGGAATAAAATGTTTACTTTTTCGTGATGAGCTCACCTCCTGACCGCACCTCCCTTCCATCGCTCCATCAGCTTCACCGGCTGCTTCCGACTTCCTCCGGTCTCCCGCCGTGCGAAGCCCTCGTTTAGGGCGTTGGGAGAAAAGCGGTTATGTATGCTGTCTGACTGTCAGAAAAAAAGCCTAAATCAGGCGGGCTTAGCGATGATTATCCCCCCGCTGTGTGATAAGGAGGATTAGAATGGTGGGATTTAGATGCGGCGGAGGTTAAACGGGGGCCACAGCAGCAGCGGCGGCGGCGGCGGCGGCGGTAACGGCGACAGCTGCCTGCTACTTAGTTTAGCGACACTGAGGCACGCAGATGACTCACGCCTATTATTAACAGCAGGGATACCGGACAGAACTCCTGGTCCGAATGACAGATGGACCCACTCCTGCGTCTGAGATGAAGTAGCTGATCAGAGGTCAGCTGATCCCAAACGATACAGGTGGTGTTTTTTTTTACACCACCTCATGGAGACACAGGAGAGTCTGGGAATATAAGACTCAAACACACATGAGCAAACCGCCTGAGACCAGATCCAATCCGTAAATAGACCCTGAATAGTTGCAGGTCTTCTCCGGGCTACTGAACAAACATGGCAGCACAACATGGCGGCCTCTTTGGAAGAGGCCCCGCCCCCTCTTTAGAAAGAATTCATTCTAAGCTAACCTTTAAGAAGACAAAGATGATATAGAAGATTGGGAACAATTGACATAAAGTACATAGAAGTTTGGGAACCACCAACATATAAGATATAGAAGTTTGGGAACCACCAACATAGAGGTAATAGAAGTTTTGGGAACCATTGACAAAGAGGATATAGAAGTTTGGGAACCATTGACATCGAGGACATGGAAGTTTGGGAACATCTGAAATAAAGTATATTGAAGTTTGGGAACCACTAACCTAGAGGATACAGAAGTTTGGGAACCAATGACATAGAGGATGTAGAAACTGGGGAACTACTGTTATTATGTTTGATTTTTACAACAACACACTAAAAAGTTCTGGGTTCAAACCCATCGGGGGCTTTTCTGCGTGGAGCTTGCATGTTCTCCGTGTTTGTGTGGGTTCTCTAGCGGAGACTCTGAGTTGTGTGTAAGTGTGGATGATTGTGTGAACAGTCGGGTCTGTGTGTGTTGACCCCGTGATGAAGCGGGGGTCTGTCCAGCAGGAATAGATACATAGAACTCCATTAACCCCCCGCAGGGAAGGTCCAAGTGTTACAGATATTCACAAAGTGATGGCTGCAGTAACGAATGACAGCAGTGACAGTATTTTAATAGACAGATTAGAAACAGAATCAGGTTCCCGTATTGGAAACGGGACCATCCAGTCGGACTCTCCTCCTGCAGCTGCTGGAGAACAGTCAGTGATAACAGATGAACCCGGCGTGGGATCATTAGCTGCTGAGCGGCTGATCGAGTCTGACAAGAAAATGAAAAGCAACATTTATCACTGCTATGAACACAAATCATGTTGGCTTTAACACGACAGCGACGCCCCGACAGTTGATGAATGTCTCCAGCAGAACCGGTTAATGAAAGGCTGAATAATGAGGCGCCTGTTCTGCGGGCGTTTGTTCTGCAGGCGTTTGTTCAGCGATTCTGAAGCCCGTTGGAGCCAGACTCAAACTTCAGGATCTGCTTAAAGATTCTTCATTCTTAAAGACAAATAAGACTGATAAACAGCCAGCAGTGAGGTGTTTGTGTGTCAGCCATAACATTAAAACCACTGATAGGGGATCATCAGGGTTGGGATATATTGGACAGGAAGTGAGCATTTTGTCCTGAAGTTGAAAGCGATGCGGAAAATTGCGATGGCAAGACAACTGGGTCAGGGCGTCTCCAGAACTGCAGGTCTTGTTGGTTGCTCCTGGTCTTCAGGGGTTATTGGGTCTAAGGATGGAAAACTGGTGAAACAGTAAAACGATCAGGGATGCGTGAAGGCTTGACCTTGTTGTGTAATCCCACAGAAGAGCTACTGTAACACAAACTATTCACGAAGTTCTGATTGAAAGTTGTCAGAACAGGCTGACACACCACCGAGCCGTTTAGGTCGCAAATGGAGACGTATTCGTGATTGGCAGGTGGTTTTAATGTTATGGCCGAACACCACATTAGGATTTGTAAATTCACGTGTTGGAAGCATGTGCTCGTATATCTTCATGCATGCACTTGACTGTAGGTGTTAATCAGTGACCTCCGACCCCCTGGTTGCAGGTCTGCAGAAGGGCAGGGAGGGTCAGCGGTCCAACTTCACCCTGGTGTGTCGAGACTCGTGCGGGGATCAGATGACGCGAGGTGGAGATCCTGTGGTGGTCAGCGTCGTTCACAAGGAGAAGAAGACCTGGTGAGTGTCACTGCAGACTTCAGGGTGTGAGCCGCAAACATAATATCAGCGCCACGCCCTAACCTTCCTGCCTCGCATTGACAAGCATGTCCATTTCACCTCTGGTACTACCTCAGACGCCACAACACGCCTCCACTGCGCTTTAACAGAACGGAGGGACGGCATAAAGGCACCAGACTGTCTGGGTCTGGTTCTATCTTTGGTGCCGACACGTTTGGCGGCAGCAAAACGGTAATTTTGTGAGGTTTGAGTCTCAGGAGGACGAGTGTCGGTAACATTCCTGCTGATGGTGATGAGAGAGAGGGAAAGTTTCCGACTGCCGGCCAGCTGCTCAGGTCAAAGGTCACTCCTCACCCTCACCCTGTGCTATTTATGTCACCTAGGCGGGCGGAGCAGCACCCATACAGACGTCACCAGAATCTCACAAGCAGCTATTTTGTGTGGGTTCTACTTGTTTTATTCCACTTCACTCTAGTATTCCATGTAGTCCAAATATTCCAATCCAAAAGCTTCAATATTTGGATCCTACTTTTATAGTTTATTAGCTCTCAGAGGTCGTTTCTCATAAAACCGTGACCTTTTGTTGCTGTTTGACCTTTTATTTAGCGGCATTTTTGGAGCCAGAAAGCAGAGATTCTCGAAAACAGTCTGTAATCTGAGGTAATATGAAACCAGCGTCTCATACATGATCTCCTCAGGTTCCTGGAGACTGATGGAGAATCTGCAGGAGATCCTGCTGGGGTTAAAGGTTGCCAGTTTTTTGCTGACTAAGGTACCTGTAAGACCTGAATACCTCCAGCTCCACCCCCTCCATGGAGGCAGAACTCCTCCTCTGGTAGTCACGTATCATCTCTGTAGTTCATGGAGGGTTTGATCTCCTGCTGCTCCTGTATCAGCCTCATGTTCCTCCCACATAGTGGCCGTATCATCTGGATACGAGTCTGAGTTGAAGCTGTTCAACCATCATCATCATCATCATCATACGGCGTGGTGTTAACAGGACGTTCTGTTCCTCCAGTGGCGTGGAGACGGCGGTGGTGGACAATGGCGATGGATCGTACAGCGTTTCGTACACGCCTAAAGAGCCGGGAGCGTACTCGGTGTGGGTTTGTGTCAAAGCCCGACATATCAAGGTACGACGCCCACCCACTGTCACGACAGCATGAATCATTTTAGTCATCAAAAGTCGAAAGGAGGAAGATGAATTAGCTCGGGCTAACTAGCGATGAGACAGTCTGGAATTTCACCTCTAGGTGGCACTACACCTGTAAATGTATGTAAACGACTGCAGCGTTCTTCTGCTGACAGTAGTGGGCGTGGCTTGTGTGACCGTCTGCAGGGATCTCCTTTCTCTCTGGACGTGAGGAGGAAGCTGAGGCGTCACAGTGGGACGTTCCACTGCTGCTCCTTCTGCTCCAGCGGGGGCGCTAAAGAGGCGCGCTGTGGATGTCCAGGAACAATGCCAGGTACCAGACCCAGAGGTGGACAGTAACTAAGTACATCTACTCAAGAACTGAACTGAAGTACACGTTTGATGTATTTTCTACTCCGCTACGTCTGTCTGACAGCTGTAGTTACTAGTTACTTTTTTAAGGATTCCAACTATCAGACACTTCCTGTCCATTGAAGATCACGTCTCTCCAACCGTGTTGGTTTTGACTGTTTCTTTCTGGGTGGAGAAAAATTCTCCCCCCTCTCAGGCTGAATAAATGTGACTGTTTAGAGTTCAGGTGCTGGACAGTGACGGCGTGAAGTAGTTAGATTACCTCAACCATTAACATCTACAGCAGTAACATGGAGCCACACTTCACTGCAGCAGTAATAGTAATCCTGTATATTAGTCATGTTACTGCACAGTGAGTACTTGTACTTCGATGTTTCACGTACATCTGTGACGGGAACCTGAACACGTAGGACTGAGATGTTTCCTGTCCGTCTGCAGGAGGATTCAAAGGTTGCGGTCACGGTCATAAGGGTCACCCCGGGAAACCTCACTGGTCCTGCTGTGGCAACACCTCGGAGCAGTCCGAGTGTTTGCCGCAGTGCGTGCTGGCGGCGGTTTCCCCTCGCGGACACCTGCGGACCGTGGAGCTCTGAGGCGAAGACGAGAGAGAAGAGGATGGCAGCAGCCAGCAGGGAGTGACATCAGAGGTGGTGAAGATCTTTGATGAGGTCAGAGGAGGAATGTGACGCTCTAGAGACTCTGTGAAAGGAAGAAGGAAGCAGGGAGACGGGTCATACCTGGGGTACGAGGGCACACCTGTGGGCGGGTCTTAACTGTTGTGGTCAACACACTGAGGCAAACACAAACGATGAAGCTACTTTTTTAACAACCAGTGAAATATTTTAGTCTTCCATGAAGGGTAGAATCAGATGAAAGACTCAAAACTTTTACTTTTCGGCTGGAAGGCTGCGTCATTGATGATGAGACGGAAGGAAGGAATATTCGTAGTACATTTCAGTTAAAGCGACATTTAGAAGAAGGTGTTAATGACTTAGAATCTGTCATCACCTTTTAGTTTCTTAAAAGATCATCAGCATCATCAGAATCTCACCTGTAAGCGTCACAGAACTCTTTTAGCTGCAAAATAAAGCCCTATACAATATAAGTCAGGTGGTCTTAATGTTATGGCTGATTGATAAACTTCAGGTTATTGTTTTCTGTACATATTTAACTATAAATACGTATAGTTATTAAATTAGTGTTCTATAACGCTATCATAAAGACTTTATTATTATCTTATTATATGATTATAAGGTTTATTAGTATTTCTTATCATTTTTTTAATCTCCCGTCAGGTTATTAGTTTGATGGAAAAATAATCAAAGCAAATTCAATCGAATAAATTATAATAACTTATAGTAATTACCATGTAATAAGCAAATAACAATAGGAAAAAAAGCAGCTAATATTTTATTCATACTCAGAATAAAACCTTAACCTTAATGATGAACACACCAGCACAATACACACTCAACGCTGCTACACACTGTGGGCCCGGTCCATTTCATGATGCTGGGTTTTTGGGGGGGGGGTTCCCCCCTCAGTTGAATCCAATCTCTCCCGTGAAAAAATCAGCTCCTCCTGTAATACATCAGTCAGATTTGCCGGGTTTTGCATGAAGCACAGAGATGGACTGAATTTATTTCCATTTATTTATCGGTTCCGAGTGGCGCTGATAGATGCGAGCGGGTCTGCAGCCACATTGTGGAGTATTAATGTTTCAAACATATCATTGTTTTCTTCACGCTCCTCACCTCTGGAGGAGGAAGAGGTGTGGCGACTCATTTCCCTTCGTTAGGAGAACCGGCACCGCTCCGCCTCGTGGGAAAGATTATCTCAGAACCGCGCTGACCTAGAAGATGCAATCGTCCTCCTCATCGAACGAAGGCGTTCTCTCCCTCAGAACGAGCCTCAGCGGGTCTCAGAATACGACCAGAATCTCCACACGCGTGTTTTTATTCGACTCTTTCGATCCACTGATTGTAAAGATGGAAGAGAAAAACAGAACTATGCAAATACTTGTGGACTGGTAGGATTTATAAGAGGTCCAAAAGTGCCTGGATGGGATTTATCTGCCGCATTAATCACATTAATCTGAGTGTTACGGTACCTTTCTCCACTGAAACATGTCAATCAGCACAAATAAAAAATAAACACCGCTGTGTCTCTTTATCATTATGATTATTATTTATATGGGATCCTCCTGCTCATCTTCCCTGTAACCAGAACATGCGAGACGTTTACCTGCTGACAGGTGACGCTGGTGAGATGGTCAGTGATGGTGATGGTGTATAATTAATGATGGTGACATTAACACATAAATAATCCCTCTCAGGGGTCAAAATCCTGTTTCTGTCACATTCTGGGTCCGTTATCTGTCCAGCTGGTCCAAACAGAGAGTCCTCCTGGTTCTGACCCACACAAACTGTGTAGAAGAACCTGAACTTCGTGGTATTTCTATCAAATGTGATGCAGAAGTTATCAAAGAGTTTACTCGGTCATAGTAACAGATTACTCACACATAGTAACAGATTACTCACACATAGTAACAGATTACTCACACATAGTAACAGATTACTCACACATAGTAACAGGTACAATGTTACTGACACTGATTATAAATAATTTTAGGTCCTACCTGTTGATAGACACCAAGGTAATGCAGATACACCTGATACACCTGATAGTGGTGGACATATTTTAAGTTTATTTTGGGGATGTGATCCAGGAGGGGCTTCACTTAAAATAACTATAAGGTAGAATATGGAATTAAATAAATCTTTGAATGCATGACTTTCACAGTTGGTCTCCAAACCACCAGGTGGCAGCAGAGAGCTTATTTAAGCTCTTTTTATTATGGAGTCCTTAGCAGCAGCTCATGTTTGAGTTCCATGACCCTCCTGTATGTCTCTCTCCCTTTTCTTTCCCCTCTCTCTCTCTCTCTCTCTCTCTCTCTCTCTCTCCTCTGTCCATTAAAGGCTAAAGAATGCCTCTTTGATTTTCCACATCTAATGATCCCATCTCTCTGCTGGTGACATTGAGTTATGTCTGCTCGTTCCTACAAATCATTCACAGTCAGTTTCTCTCCCAAACCAGCCTTTACAGTCTGAGCAGAGAAGATCCTGATCATTTCTGCTTTATTAAGAAAAAGGTCTTCGGCTGTCGAGGATCTTTGGAAGTTCTATTCCCCTGAAAGCCATCACGCTTAAGGAGGAGGAGGTCTACATCTACAGATTGGAGGCAGACACTCCCTCTCTCCCATCGGGTGAGGGTTAAAGATGATTTGATGCTTCCAAACCTGTCTTTACTATTAATTTCTCTCTCCTCTCCGTCTGCCAGTGGTGTCAACGCGGCGTGAACCGAGAGCCCGCTGACACCAAATTGAGCAATGACAGTGCTCAAGAAGCCGAAACCCTCCGAGGAGGCCTTTCAGCAGACCTCATAAACCTTCTCCTCCTGTCAGAGAGCTCTCAGCCCGGGTGTTATGGATAGAGCCATCATGACATCTCATTGTCTCTCAGGCGACAGACGTCTTCTGTCGTGCGTCATCTTTTTTTACTTTTGGTTCTTTTTATGTTTCCATCCTCTTTGATGTGCATCCAGAGAGGAGAGCTTCCATCTCCGTCATCCTGACGGGTTTCCAGAAGACAGCTTATCCTGATCAGGGTCGGGGTCGGGGCTGGAGCCTATCCCGGCTGACATTTGACGAGAGGCAGGATGTGATTTGTATGGAATGCATTGTTTGGTACGGAGGCAGACGTTTGGCTGATGGTGCGCCCCTGCTCGCACATTCCTC
Organism: Lophius piscatorius; assembly: GCA_009660295.1. Classification (NCBI taxonomy): domain Eukaryota; kingdom Metazoa; phylum Chordata; class Actinopteri; order Lophiiformes; family Lophiidae; genus Lophius; species Lophius piscatorius. The sequence continues at coordinate 13,329 of VRLP01009205.1, forward strand.
AGACAGAATCTGTCAGCGGTGCTGAGTCAGCACCACTGGGTCCAGCCCAGCGGACTAGTAATAGGATTTGTCAGAGCGCCGCTGCTTCAGCTCAGCGTGTCTCGAATGTTGGCTTGAGTCTAGATTCTGTGAATTCTTATGAATTATTGACACTCATGTGAACAAGTCCAGATGAAATGTTCACATCTCCACACACATGGACCCCCCCCCCCCCCCCCCCCCCCCCCCCCCCCCCCCCCCACGCCCCCCCCACCCAGCGCCGCCGCCCCC
>VRLP01009206.1:0-13596 GCA_009660295.1 Lophius piscatorius
AAGAACTACTCACCCCACTGACCTCAACACGATCCCTCCGTTCTACCCACTCATACCGCCTCCTCCTTCCCCAGACTAAGCTCAGCACCATGGGTGATCGGGCCTTCTGTTCTGCTGCCCCTCGTCTGTGGAATGCCCTCCCTGACCACCTGAGGGCTCCACAGACGACTGACACATTTAAAAAAGGACTTAAAACTTTCCTTTTAGCAGAACCTATAACTTTAATTAACATTGCTGCTTTTTTCAAGTTTTTATATAGCTATTATTTTATTTTTTATTGATGCTTTTATCTGCTTTTACTTTGTACTTATCTGTACTTTGAGATTTGATCCAAATGTAAAGTGCGTTATAAATTAAATGTATTATTATTATTATTAAGTTAGTTACTTATAAACAATGACACAGTAACACTTCTTTAATAATCTATTTTTCTTTTGATTTAGCAGAGAACACGTAATCATTTTATTGTGTTTTTAAACAGCTCGTTTGTAAGATATAATCACAAAATCCTTCTTCCTCTTGATTAATGAGGTTCAAAATTAAAAGATTGAAAGAGATATATTGCCAATAAACAAAGAAAGCCAACGAACCTTAATGGTGTTGCTACTTCGTTCCTCATACTTGCACTCACACAACAGGCAGTAGGCTTCCACATCATGGCCAGGCACGGGCATAGGGTCCACTACATGGAGGCAGTTACTAGAAAACAGGTGTCGATTTGTTAGAAATCTCTACATAGTATCAGACAGGTGATGCTGTAGTAAGTGATGCAAGCAAGAAGGATCTGGGCATGAAACCATGGCCTCCCCACTTTTTCTCAACTCCCTTTTCTTAAATGGGTATCTGGCTGGTGGTTCAATTTGTTCCAAGTCGAAAAACATGTAGGCTAGGTTAATGTCCAATCCTAATCTGCATGTCGGTGTGAATGTGGGAATGTGTGGGTGTCTATCACTAATGTCTCACACCCAGTGTCAACTGTTCTAAAGCACCAGTCACTACATGTCCCTAACACATAAACAATATAAGTAACGGCTTGATGATGCTTATGTTATGAAAGTGAATGAAAAGGATCAGTATGTCATGGCTGAAAGAATAAATAATAGGTCTCTCTTACCAATCCTTCTGGGATACATTTCTGTTATATATGTTGCCAGAGATGTTTCTGTATGGCGGACATATGCACTTGCAGCGAACATCTTCAAAGTTCTGCAATTTTCAGAACACTTGTGTCAGAGTGGGACAAAGCTGTATATTTGATGTTCAGACATCAAATTTTGTGACACAACTACAGTTGTTGAATTTTCCTATTAACAAAACAGAGTCACATAAAAGATTTGTCATGCACACAAAACTCCATGTATCACAGATTGAAGATAATCTAAAGCTTCGAATCAACACTGTTTTATTAGATAATAGAGACACTTAAGAAAGTAAAATAGTAATACTCTAAGATCCAACCAATAATTTACAAAAGCCTATACAATGGTCTCTAATGCAAAGCAGTTGTGCAATTTGTGATAGTCCTGTCTGCATAGAAAGACCTAAGATTCAACTTTGATTCCTTAAATACTCCTTACATGAGACAGTAGCAGCTTTGAGCAGCTCCTTCCGCTGCAGACTATTACACCCACAGTGTAAGGCAGAGCCCTACCACAGGTCCTTTTGCCCCTATGGCAGCCAGACAGTATCAGACTAATCCCTGTGAAGCTGTGTTATGTCTGAGACACTGGACTACAACAACCCTTCAGCCATCTCACCCAAACTACACACCACAACTAATAATAATAACTGGTACTTTATTTTTTAAATTGTTATACATAGTAAATAAATATAGAACAACATTGTGAAATTTCCCCATGGCATTTATCAAGGGCAGGGTATGAATCCCAAAACCCTCGATTGTGTGATGAACACTCTACCACACGGAGCTAAAGCCTGTTCTTATTGTTATAAAAGTTTTCTTTTAATTATTATTATTCATTATTTTCCCCGAAAATAAAAAGCCTATTTTGGGGCTAAACAAGGACCTTGAACTCATGAAGCTTTGCGGACGAATTCGTTCTGATGAGATATTACTTATTTTAAGGGGCGGAAAAAATGCGTGGCAAAAGACAATTGGAATTGGACTTGTTTTCACCTATAAGTTTGAAACTTGGGTTGTTCACTAAATTCACATGTGGGGGTTGATTAATTAATTAATGATTTAATTAAGTGAGAGAGTATCTATCAATCCATCGAAGTAATATATTTATTAAGATACTCCACATTCTTAGACTCATTTTGAACAAAGTCATTTATTTTCACCCAAAATCCACGTATATGAACCACAAAAACGAAGGACAAACAGAACCATACACACAATGTTTGTCTTGATAAATTACACTAGAAGTACAAGTCTTTTCTTTCAGTAATTGAATTTTAGAATAAAACAAAACTGTACTTATTATTTTTCTTACTTTGTAGTTATTTGACAATAACAGAAAAAACACGAAACGAAAAATTCCCCAAGTAAAAAAAAAAGCAGAGTAAATAGACTGTCCAAACAATAAGATTATCTATATTTACAAAGAGGGAAAACATGTCACCCCAGCTTCCATTCCTTATGTACGTAGCGGCATGTTCTACCTTCGCAAGAGCAAAACCAGCAGAATCCAGTAGAAACAGGGCAATCACTGCAGCTGCTGGATACTTCCACAGTCTGCCTCTGCTGGACGGCATTCTGTCGCAGGACAGATGGAGGATCAGCCGCAACGCTCTTTCAAAACACTAGACACTCTGACAAATATAGCAGTAAGCCTACTGGCTCGCAGACCAAAAACCGTGTGAAACAAAAGTTCTAACTGCGTTATGACTGAAGACTAAAGATACTTTATAACAAAACAAGTCTATTTAGGCCCCAACTACAAGAATGCAGCAATAATGCAGACACAAACTAGCTAAGAGCTGGGTTACATATCCGGGTTGTCTTCTTCTGGTTTGATGTTTCGCTACACACGAGGTAAGATTATACGACACTGCCACCGAGTGGACAAATTACAGAACAAGATATGGTTAATGTAAACGTCATATACTCCTCGTAGTTTAAAGCTTCTATTACATGTTACTTATGAGAGTAATTGACAAACAGAATAAATATATATTAGCGGAAAATATGGTTCATTTTATATCTAGTTTGAAATGGAGAGTGGTTACACAGGGTCCAAAAGCGTGGAATTTTATTATTTGCAAGTTTGAAGGGAAACTAGTACTATTAGGCCCAATCAATAATTGTAGTCTACCAATCAAAACCTCTTGTTCATAAAAACTAGTTTTCTTATTGTATTTTGAAACTTGGCAGGTGCCTATTAACTCTTAACAAATGCTTAATAACTTAGATTACTATGAATTACTCTAAAAGATATTTTTGGGGTTAGGAGTGGTTTGTATGTCTGTCTGTTTGTCTGTCTGTTTTGCCGGTAGCATTGCACAAAAGGTTCTTCGTAGACGATAAGGTGTGTGACTGTAAAAAAATCATCTTATCTTTTTGAGTGAATGCAGATAAAGGGATGGATCCAGGATTCTTTTTGACACATCAGCAATGCAAAATAGGTTTTTATTGAACATTTACATCTATAAGGCATAAACTACTGGACAAATTTGGATGAGACATGGTAAGAGGTTCAGGCACATAGCCAGGAAGAACCTATCAAATTGGATTGGGATTAGGAGGTGAATTCAAGATTGATTATATTCTGCTTTTTTGTTTATTGCAAGGGACATTTTTGGGATGGGGATTTTGCAGCATTAAGGATTTTAATGAAAACTGGCAAAAGAGATTTGGCAAAAGACAACCAATACATTTTGGAAGTCGTCCAGAAAACAAGGTGGTTCATTTTTTAATTTTTTTTAATTGAATCCCAGGGGCAGTCATCCTAATGGGGCACATACAGTTATTTTTTTAAATTCATGTTAGGGTTTAATGTATTTAAATGGGACTATTTGGCGTTTGTGGAAGAATGCCCTCCAGTCAACCAGTTTGTAATTGATGATAGATTATGAACCAGGGTTTTCAGTATGTATACCAGGACAAACTTGTGTTGTGCAAACTGTTGAGTTGTGTTTTGCTAGTTTTATGTTGGAACAGAATGGCTATTTTTTTCTTGTTGGACAATGATTTGCGTTAACTCTATGGCTAAAGTACATTACCTAACTCACTTATATAACTTACTGTGGAGAAAACTGAATTGGGCTACCATATCATATTGTGCAGATTTCTTTCAATCCGTACAAACAACCACTGCAGATGCATGTATTCGATTGCAGATTCAAGTTTTGAAAACATCTGGAAATATGCTGAAAGACCCAGAAGTTTGAGCTGCATTGATGGCTTTAGATGAAACAACCAAATATGCTGTGAGAACAAGGCTTGTATAATCTCTTGTATAATGGTTCGTATTTACATTCATATTTTGTATTTTTTTAACACATGACCGAGTCCAATTCGAATTGTTTGGAATATTTTTAATAAAAATGTTATTAATGTCAGATACTTCCTCCTTGCACGAACTAAAAATGTGAACCGAGCTTCTTGACACAATCAATATCTCTATTTCCTGATAAAATAATAATAAGCCATTGAAATCAATGGCTCACAAATTCTGCAACGCAGAATCACTTGCACTTGTGGTCAGACAGATCAAGTGAGAGCATGGTCGTTTCTGTAATGAGCACAGGAGATCAGTGTGAAAAACATAAAATCATCCTCTGTATGACCTCACTAATTTATGTGACCCTTGATTCAACCATTTAGAATAACATCCCATGCTGTAAAAATAAAGTCTTTTAAAGCTAAGTTAATGTGAATAATTTTACCCATACAAACTGGGAGCAAATTTTGTATCACACTTTGAAAACCTACTAATTAAAAACCATCACAAGTATTACCTTGTTTGTGTTAGAAGGTGTATGATTATCTGGAATGGTAGCATCCATTCCAGTCTGGTGCAGCACACTGTTAAGTGAGCAGATAAAAGTGTGGAAAAAATATGAATCCACTTGCAGTTTCACTTTTTTTTCTTTGTTTAAATGTAGGATGCCCACTTAAACGAAAAGTCAAGGAAAAGGAAAAGTTTGAAAAATCACAATAGTCAGCAAGAGAAGAGACTGCCAGCAATCCTCAGGTTTCATATTTTGTGATTAAGTGTGCCACACGGTGTGTGAAAACTGATCAAATGTATAAAGAACTTTTAAAAAAAAATCCCTGACAAAAAAATAGAGATGCAAAATAAATAGTTAAAAAACGGCTAAGGCTTTTCATATTTCAGTGAATTCTAGAAGATTTTTAACTCATTCATAAAAGCTATAAATATTGGACGTACATTCCTGAAATGAGAAAGAATTGTTTTGCTAATATGATTAAGCAGTTGTAAAACATTTCTCTTCTTTGTCCTGCAGTCTGACTCTATAGTTAATACTGAAATAGTCTTATTTTGGAGAATGAGGGTCCTTCTCTGCTATCCAGTTTTGATAATCTTCCCAAAATCATTTAGGAGAATTACAAGCCTTAACAGGTGTTCAAGAATTTCAATGTCAGACACGTATAGAACTTAACCAGGTGCAATGGATGAGGAGAAAATTGTAATATCTTGTTTGTGTACAAGCCTGAATACCCAAAATACAATGCACATTGTACAATGTATGATTGCATTGATGACCAGGCCCCTTCTTGTTTACAACTTTATGTTTCATGCACATCTTTAAAAATCACATACACATAGATTTTAATATGATATTTTTCAATTAATGTGATTCAATAAAATTCTGATTTATTAAGTTAAAAAATATGTTTATACACATTTGTATGCTGTCAGTTTTTGTGCTGTCGTAATTAAGGTGTATGGAATACCTTGATGAATTATTGTGGAATTTATTTTCTTTCTTTTGAATATGAGTGTTAAATTTGTGAACCCCCTAGTATTTCATCTTCTCAGCCCTGTCATTGATGCATGACTTCCCTTGACATCCTTAGGCCAATAGCAGCCTAAATGGCACTGGCCAGAGCTTGGCACCAGGTCTCATTACAGGTACAGAGCTCCAATGAAGGGGAGAGTGATTCCATTTAATTTAGCTATGATTAAAAAGATTCATTTTAGAAAGAAAAGAAATCCAGCCACCTTTTAAAAAATGGTTATAAATGCTAAACAAAAGTGAATTTATATGGACAGCTACAAATGTTCTGGTGAAGTCGGTGGGAAGTGGAATGTGCACACTCTGACTATAAATCATCAAAAGAAAATGATCGGTAATGGAAACATTGTAGAGAAATCCATCATGAAAACAAGCTCAGAGAATGTCTAGTTCTTTTTATATATCAAGGTACCTGAAAATATTGACTAAATCACATCAAGTAAAGCATTCATTTTCATGGGTGTGAAAACAGCCGTTTGCCCACTAGGAGATGCTAGAAAGCCCAAGGCAAAGCCAACTGAATCCAGGAGTCTTTAGTCTGAGCAGGCTTTTGAGTGGTCAGCAGGGATGTGGATAAGATGAAGCAAGACATGTAATGTAAAACAAGATTGAATATGTTACAAAATCCACAGGCGAAGCTTCTTAAGATGCACATAAAAACAACTGGGAAGTTTTGAAGTTATTAGCTAAATTACATCCATGGCAGATCAGTTGCTGTACAGAAAAAAAAATGGCTGAACGACTTGTAGTCTACTATAACTAAAATTTTATGCAGTTTCTAGCATCTAAATGAAGTCATACTTGTCCCACTGCAGGAAAATAACAGTACCTGTCCTTATTCTGCCTTTTTCAGGACAACCAGATCCTTTCAACTTTGTTCTTTCTGACCTTTATCACTTCATCAGCAGTGTATTTTTGCTATCCTCTCTGCCTGTGTTTCATGCTTTTGCAGAGAACACTGTTTGAATAACAAGACTGTTTCTAGTTAGTGTCCCTCTGCTTTTCCATTTCTTCTTCTGCTACAGCGATACTGAACAGAAACAAGACCCCTGAAGATGAGGTGAAAGGGAAAGGGAGAGATGATACTCCTCTCCTTTCCTCTCCTCTCCTCTCCTCTCCTCATGGCTGAGGTGATGTTTTGTGGGCAGCAGGACTATTCTAATAGACACACATTGTAATTACAGTAGTGGGAGGCAGCAGACAGTGGAGGCCCAGGGACAGCATAAAACTATAAATCACAACTCCTGGTTCTGCCCTCTTGAGCGTAACCGATCACGCTCAACCAAAAAGCAATTCTGCCAACATGTGTCTGCACATTTGTCTTCATCAGCCACTGGCTTGTTTTGGGCCTTTGCGACAGAATTTTCCTTCTAGTGGCAATCAAACATGGAAAAGTGTTTGTGTTTAAGTCTGCTGTTTGGCTCAAGAATTGGCTACACCTCAGATGTTATAAACATTCTGTTTGCGCAAAAAAAAAAAAAAAAGATGAGATGGCAAAAGCAGTAGTCATTTTTTTGTTTATTTTGTGTATGTTTCCAAAAGTTAAAAAAACAAACATATGTACATAAAAACTATTTAAAAAAACCTAGATATTTATATATATATAAAAAAGAAGGATCAAAGTTAACTCAAATAAAAGCTAAAGAAAAACATCACCTGGTGTCACTTTAGATGGATTTTTTTTTCAGGAAGATAGCGTGAGATACTTCCAAAGTAGTTTAAATCAAATAGATGGCAATGGCCAAATGTCAGAGAAGAAGGGAGTGATGGTGACTTCCTACCACAGTGTGTCCTCTCCTGCTTTATCTATACGGACAGCTGCCTGTCAGCCACCTGAGCCCATGTAGGAAGAGGTGTCTGGTGAGCAACTGGTGTCAGCAAGGTGAGAGAAGAGCCTAGCTCTTTTGGGCTGAGCTCAAATGGATGTAGTTGAGAGAGTGCTTCCTGCCTCTAAGGAGCACAGATATTCAGAGGAAACCTGCTGGAGCAGGAGACTCAGCCAGACAGAACATGAAAGCCAAGAGTGGTCATGACACATGATGGACACCAATGCTGGAAGTGAAGCTACCTTCTCCTCCTCCAATTTCCTCCCCTGCTCTCAATCCTCCTAGTTCATCAGATACAAGACCCCTGAAGAAGAGGTGAAAGGGAAATGGAGCGACAGTGCTTGAGTCACACAGACTCTCGGTTGAACTCCTGGAATGCGTTGAACTCCTGGAATGCTTGGTCTCTGAGGTTTATCATAATGCTTGGAGAGATGGGAAGCTTCAAAGAGACCTCAATAGGTCAATCGTAAAATTGTGGCATGTCGGTCGTGAAAACAAGGCCAGTAAGCTGCCAGAAATCCACATTATTTTTTTCAAGAATAGGGGTTGGGCAGGAAGACAGCTGAAAACAACAGCAAGGAAGGGAAGAAATGAAATGTGACACGAATTGAAAGGCAGATAAATAGCTGCAGGGGTGGAAGGAAGTTTGTTGTTGGTATGAAAGGATGTAATGTATGCTTTGATCTGCCAGTTGGTTTAAAAAGGCATGGCAGGTCAGTCAATAGACTGTTAGCCACTAATGTGCACCATCAGAGACACCAGTATCCAGTGTAAGATTGATATATACATAGATTGATGCTGAGAATCTGTAAGCATAAGTATGTTACAAACCTGGCTGACAGGACAGTGAACGAAAAAGAAGATGGGTGCACGTTTGTCATGCCTTACCCAGCAGAGCCACATAGACATCCCAACGTATGTGACAAATTGTTCTGTGTCATCTGCCTCAATAAAATAAGGGGAAACATACCAAGCAGTCAATGTCAGACAGTCTGCCTGACAAAACAATGATAGATCAGAAAATGTCAGGTCTAATCCCTCTAAGTTCTGTTTGGTGTGTCTGTGGCAGGGGTCCGGGTCTTCATCGGATAGAAGGGCTTTCATTCTGTTGTGCTGCAATCATATAGTCGATGCCATCTTCTTTACTCTTATCACAAGCAATTTCGTCATTGTGTCACTTTGTGATCCACCTGCTGCAGGCCCCATCTGCAGGCATGATGGATTATGTCTGCAGGGATGTCCTCCTCTAAACGCCAACCTGGCCCCCCGTCCTGTGCTCCAGCATTTCCTAGTATCCACCTAGGCAGCTCAGTGGTCTGCCACAATCGTCTAGTCCTTGTTTTGTACTATTTTTACCAACACAACCCTCAACAATAGTATATTTAAGACATAGAATATGCACATCATTTGTATTATTCTGCAAATTGATTGTTTGAAAGCCTGTACATGGAATACAGAAGGATAAAGAGAACTTACCTTCTTCCTCATCTCCCTTTTTCCCAGTTGTTTGTTTTTCCGCAAATCCATGAGCAGCTTGAAGTCAATCAGATGTAAACAAGGAGTTCTGAGACCCAACTTGTCATCTCCCAGATTCAGAAATCAATAAAGCCCCATGTTCTCCCTCTAATCTTAGCACACGTGTGGAGTAAGATCGGAATGACTGGGTCAGAAAAGGTGGCCGGAAAGCAGAAACAGCCAGAGGAAAGAGAAAGGCGATTCCAGTTTTGGATAAAAAAAGCTATGATCCATTAAGATTGTGAAAATACAGGTTTAAGTTATAATAAATAAATAAATAAACATACTGTCTCTGTCATTTTTATTGATGGATATTTTGACCTTTCCCCTACTTTCTACAGTGTAAGTGAAAATAAATTTTACTTTAGGTGTTACTCTTGACAGACAGCTTTCCTTAGAACTACTTAATACTTCGACATTTTTCATGCCAGCTCTAGTCGCCTTGACGAGTGTGGTACAGATCTAGAAAGCTCACTTCTTCTCACACTTCCCTGTTTTTTGTTTTTTTTCCATTTTCTAAATTGTAGTCTTCAGCCCAACCCAACGCTGACTGAAGTGACCTCTTTCAACCCCTTTATCAGATTACTCAAAGCTTAACGGAGCCCTCTCAGACATTCATACTCCCCCAAAACATGTGAACAGACTTTGATATGTGAATTCAATGAGGTTTCCCTTAAAGGGAGGACGCATGTATGCCACAAGACTACAAAAGCACACACCTGTCCAGCATTATAACCATATCATAACACATAGATACATGTAAATATACACATACGTACTGAGGCATTTTGGATTTACACAATATTTTAATTGTTGCACAGATCTTGCTGTACTAGCCAGCCATTCTCAAATTCTCATATTTGCTAATAGTAAGTCATTGTTTATATGGGGAAAGAAAACCCTTTAGGTCAAATTAACTTCCAACATCTCTCCCTTTGTACTTTGCTGGAGGAAAGCTGTATAACCCTGTTCAACAACCTCCACTATTAAAAGACGCTCCCTTAATGAATGAGGAGCTGTTTAAAACGGACCTGACATATGCAAGAAACGAGGATTTTGAATACACAAGCAAAGCAGAGCCAGAGAGAGGTGGAGGTTTGGAGAAAGAGAAAAGGAGAAAGAGAGACACGAGGAGGTGGGTTTATAGAGAGACGCTCCACTGCCTGGCTGACAAACAGCGGGTCCCTCCAGAGCCAGGCAGATGAGAAGGAGAAAGGAGAAAGGGAGAGTGGTGAAGGAAAAGGAGAGGAATTTGATGTGGGCAGTCAACCCCACCACCATCCAACTGCTCTCCCCTACCTCCTCCACCCCCACAGCAGAAAATCTATGCTTGCTCTCTTAGTATTCCTCCCATCTCTTGTGAAGGCTCTGCGGAGGGGAGAGCAGACAAGTGGACTGCTAGTGAGGCCCTGGCCAGCCGTGTGTGATGCTAGTTGGGAGATTTTTTTCTTCCTTTTCTCCTTTTTAGGATGGAGTGTTTGTACAGGGCTGACAGGACAGGAAGAGTGCAGGACCACTTGAAAACTTCCGTTAGGGACCTACACTGGACCCATCCACCCAGTGAACCTCCTTCTTGAACCTCTTGCAAACAACAATAAATAAAATAAAACATGTAGAACACCAACAGGTGCACCACCTATTTTCTGACAGAACTCGAGCAGCCGGGAAAACAGGGAGCCTGGGTGACTGTGCGAAGGAGGCTTTGTCCGAAACACCAGCCCACAGTTCAACACCATCCCTTTATGTTTCGAACAGGTTCTCCCCACTCAGCAGCACACCTGCTTAGGAACTGACTCTGGTCATTGGCAGTTCTATTCCTGGAAACATGAAATAAGCGACAACAGTGACCATAGTGAAATGAATTCCCCGGGCAAGAGCGGGCGATGTGGAGTCATATCTAAAACTGCTGGCAAACGAATAGCGTAAATACAGCAATATATGAATTAATATGGGCGGTAATGACACCCGATTACGCCAATCAGATGTCACTAAAATGAATATTCAATCAGTGTGTGCTTTTGCCAAAACTATGTCGAACTTCATAGTTTCCTCTCAGACCATCGTTCAACCGCTAGCTGTCGAGGTGGTGTCCAGCAAACATGTGGGTCTGGTAGACAATTGGCAAACTTTTTGGGGACAGATTAGGAGAGACGGTATCCATCCCACATTGGATGAAGCAGCTGTCCAGGAATCTGACTGAGTTTTTTAGACCAGAGCGAATGTTAATGGTGAATGGACTGTTTTCTAGTCAGCTCAACCACTCAAAACGCTTTACAACGTGAGAGTTACAACACATTCACACATGACTTCACACAAACATTCATACAGTGATGATAGAGGCTGCGTGCTCATCAGGAGCAGTAACGCCATCATTCACGCCATCATTCAAACAACAATGGAAATAGCCCCTGGCAACAACGTGGGGTTCAGTATCTTGCGCAAGGACAAGATACTGAAAGACATGTGGACCTCAGGGACCGGGGATCGAATTACCAACTTTCAGATAAGAGGGAAACCACTCTACCAACTGAGCCATCGCCCCCCAAAGTGACTTCACAGAGTTCAGACCACAAAGCAGGGTCTTATCATACACGCCTCTCTGTGCCTCCTTTAGAGTCAACCGGTCCAAAACCCATAGAGACTGTGTATGTCCCCAGACCACCTAAACTATAAGATTGCAAAAATTATTCCACACAAAAATCTGTGTAGTTTAAAATGAAATGAAATTATATGTGGACTCCTGATTATTAGATCTATAATATCTAAAACAGTTTTAGTAAATTATCTTATTTTAGAAATCATCATATTGATTTATTCTGTCTGACAGAAACCTCAGTGTGTGATGAGGAATATGGCAGTTTAAATGAATTAAGCCCTGCTACTCATATTAATATTCACATACCTAGAAACACTGGCAGGGGACGTGGAGTCGAGTCATATATAGCTCCAGTTTATTACTAAATCCTAAACCAAAACCTGACTGTAACTCATTTGAAAGACTAACCCTCTGTCCTACATATCCAACCTGGAGACCTCACCGGCCAATCTTATTTGTCACAGTGTATTGGGCTCCTGGCCTATACTCTGCTTTGCAATGGGAATTTAAACTGCCATAAGACCACTGTTTGATAACGTTTGAATGCACTACCAAATCACCCGCCACAAGAAAAATTGTTCTACTCTAGAAATATATCTGATGCAGCTGTAGCAAAATTAAAGAAGCTATTTCATCAGCACTTAGTTCAGTTGCATGTGTCGACTTAAAAGAAGAATCTTACTCTAACGTTAGTCCTGTGCAAATTAATTGTTATGTTGGTGGGGCTGCAAGCTCACTTATATTAACTCTAGTCTCTATCGCTCCTCCTAAAAACGAAGAGAGCAGCTCCATGGTTTAACAACCTGACTCAAAACCTCAAACAATCAACACATAAACTAGAAAGAAAATGGCGTCACACTAAGCTTGTAGAGTCCCGCTTAGGCTGGCAAGATAGCATTAAAACATATAGGAGAGCCATCCGTAGCTCCAGAGCGACCTATTTCTCTGCACTGATAGAGGAAAATAAAAACAACCCCAGGTTTTTGTTCTGCACTGCAGCCAGGCTGACCGAGATACAGAGTTCTGTATAGGTCAATATTCTTAGAAGCTTTAGTAGCAATGACTTCATGAGTTTCTTTAGTGACAAAATTATATGTATTAGGGACAAGATCCACAACTTCCTGTTCCATATTGTCCAACCAGACCACTACACTACCAGGATGCAGGGTTACTTGTAGTCCCTAGCCTCTCCAGAAGTAGAATGGGAGCCAGAACCATCTGCTGTCAGGCTCATCTCCTGTCTCCCATCTCGGTTCGGGGGGCAGACACCCTCTCTGCATTTAAGATTAGGCTTAAAACCTTCCTCTATGATAAAGTTTATAATTAAGGGTGGCCTAAGCTAGCTCTTAGCTATGCTGCTATAGGTTTAGACTGCTAGGGGATCACCCATAATGCACCAAGCTATTCTCCCTTCCTCCCTCACTGTCCCTTTTTATACATCCCTCTCACTTTAATGCACGTTACTGGAGTATTGCATGTTACTGGAGTATTGCATGTTAATGGATTAATGCATGTTACTGGAGTATTGCATGTTACTGGAGTATTGCATGTTAATGGATTAATGCATGTTACTGGAGTATTGCATGTTAATGGATTAATGCATGTCACTGGAGTATTGCATGTTAATGGATTAATGCATGTCACTGGAGTATTGCATGTTAATGGATTAATGCATGTTACTGGAGTATTGCATGTTAATGGATTAATGCATGT
>VRLP01009207.1:0-13593 GCA_009660295.1 Lophius piscatorius
AGACAGACGGATGGATAGACAGATGGATGGATAGACAGATAGATGGATAGACAGACGGATGGATAGACAGACGGATGGATAGACAGACGGATGGATAGACAGATGGATAGACAGACAGATGGATAGACAGATGGATGGATAGACAGACAGATGGATAGACAGACAGACCGATGGATGGATAGACAGACAGACCGATGGATGGATAGACAGACAGACCGATGGATGGATAGACAGACAGACCGATGGATGGATGGAAGGATAAGAAATAAACAGATAGACGGGTGGATGGATAGACAGATGGATGGATAGACAGACAGATGGATAGACAGATGGATGATAGACAGACAGATGGATAGACAGATAGATGGATAGACAGACAGATGGATAGACAGACGGATGGATAGACAGACGGATGGATAGACAGACAGATGGATAGACAGATGGATGGATAGACAGACAGATGGATACACAGATGGATAGACAGACAGATGGATAGACAGACAGATGGATAGACAGATGGATGGATAGACAGATAGATGGATAGACAGATGGATGGATAGACAGACGGATGGATAGACAGACAGATAGATAGACAGATGGATGGATGGATAGACAGACGGATGGATAGACAGATGGATGGATAGACAGACGGATGGATAGACAGACAGATGGATAGACAGACAGATGGATAGACAGATGGACGGATAGACAGATGGATGGATAGACAGATGGATGGATAGACAGATGGATAGATAGACAGATGGATGGATAGACAGATGGATGGATAGACAGACGGATGGATAGACAGACAGATGGATAGACAGACGGATGGATAGACAGACAGATGGATAGACAGACAGATGGATAGACAGATGGATGGATAGACAGATGGATGGATAGACAGATGGATGGATAGACAGATGGATGGATAGACAGATGGATGGATAGACAGATGGATGGATAGACAGACAGATGGATAGACAGATGGATGGATACACAGACAGATGGATAGACAGATGGATAGACAGACAGATGGATAGACAGATGGATGATAGTGTTGGGTATCAGCTATCAATCAGATTTCATAAACAGATGATATATTATCTATGGGAACTTTTATATTCAAAGTAACTCAAAAGTAAAGATTAGCCAGAATTAAAAAAAAAATTTTAGCGGGGGAATTTAATCTCTAATCCTGACTTTAATAATTCTAAAAATAATTCTGTTTTTCTCAGAAACTCCATCAGACACCTTCAAGTCATGAATCTGAACCTATGAGGAAAGAACATGAAACACGCCTTTATAAACAATCGTGTCAGATGTCAGATAAAAGATGGACTCTGACCTTGTAATTCCAGGGTTGTACTTTCATGAGCAGCCCCCTTGTTGGACCGTAGTTTGCACCTGAAACTCGCGCTGTCCGCTGGCCGCACTTTATTAAAGATGAGAGACAGCTGTCCATGCTGGTACTCACAATGGAAGCGACTTAAATGGTGTGCAGGATGTGTGATCGGTTTCTGCTCGTTATCCACAGAGCATAACAATGTTTTGTTCAGGGACCACTCCATAAGTTTGACCGATAGTCCAATTCGAGATGAGGACACGTCACAGTTTAGGGTAATCTGTTTACCACACTCTGCAGTAATCTTTGGACTGGCTCTTAGTCTCACCAACTCTGTGAAAAAGAACACACACATTACATTCCTAAAGTGAAAGTAAACTTAGGTGATTATAAGCAATCAAACTTTAAAACCTTTCATTTGTAGAATGTTTTTTTTAAAGATTAAACCTAAACCTAGTTGCAACAGACCTACAATGAATACTTCCAGTCAACAGATGATTTAGAAGCAGCTCAAAGTAGTTTCACATACCTTGTCTTGTAGGAATTACTGCCGATAGAAGCCAGACAATTAGAAGCAATGCTTTGAACTCCATTGACACCAACAATCTAATCAAAAACAATCACGTATAACAACACACAATCTCAGTAGGTTTAATTTACACCCTAGTTTTATTTATCCCTCATATTTTGTCCAAAGTGAGCCGCTGAACTTACCTCAGAAATTACTGCTAATCGTTTCAACTCTTTAGTTTCTGATTCCTTATGGTGCCCTTGCGCCAGTGTGTCATTCAGAACGTTACTGATTACAGAACTATGAAATGAAAATTCCAGGAAGGCTACAGGTTTATCAGGGTGGTGTGGGAGTGTGCTGAAAACTGAGAGATTGAAGTTGGTGTGTGGGTGTGTTTGGTCCCCGGAAGTAATAATCAAACCGTTAGTCCCCATTAGACATAAAAAACAGTATGTATGTGTGAGTGTGTGTGAGAGAAAGAGGGTGAGACAGAAAGAGAGAGTACTAGTTAGTGTATGACGGCCTTCACCATAGAAGTGGCGTCTGATTTCACAACATTCACTATTCATGCGCACAACTTACTGTCCTGGGTATTTTTATGTTTTATGGCCTAAGCTTACGTTTCTTGCTGCAGAGCATTGTATTTAAAGTGCTCTTATTTTGAAGGACTGGAGCGTAAGTAGGAATGGCCAGCATTGTCTTTGTGTTTCTGACAAAATTAACATACGATCTGTGGCGTGTTTCTTAAATCCTCGGCTACAATTGTACCAATTTAAACTGTGTAGACTCAGTTCAAACATTTCTGTATATGCTGGCTTTGTTCATCAAGATATGATATGGATTAACAGTAAATCAACTTGGGTCAACCAGATTTAAAAAAAACTCTAACTAATGTATCTAACTGGCAAAAATATATGACTGGCATTGGATTAAAGCATCTGCTTGAGCCTAAGTTGGTTTACAGCGTTAGGGTTAGGGTTAGGGGGTTAGGGTTAGGGTTAGATCCCTGGAATCTGCAGTGGTGAACTTTCAGCACACTTAGACCAGCATTACTATTATTATTTTTTTAATCTAAATATTATCAAAAAGAGCTGAGAGACAGTTGGACGCAGTAATATCCTATCCAGGTTTGTCACCCCCACAAATGAGGCCTAAGGAATCGCCTTACTGGACACAAATACGACATTATGATTAGGAACCGCTACCCAAATATCAAGCAGGTTTTCAAGATTAAGAATTCTATTGCAATAGAGGGCAGAGGGGATGTTAAACCGTCGCTCAGGGAGAAGACAGATTATAAAAATGTAACCAAAGCAGAGTTTTTGGATCCATAGATTGACATGATGTCAACAAGATGTTTGTTGATCTCGGAGGTGCAGCATTATTGATTCCATCTACCAGAGGAGACACCACAACTGCTGTTTTCAGACATTGATTAATGTAGAAACAATCCCCCTGATTGAACTCTTCAAATTAAATGTGAGGTTATTTCCACAGTAAATTTAAACTAAAAAAAGAAGCTCCCCAAAGGCAGTTAATATGAACCATTAGATTAAAATATGGGTAAAATATGATATACATGAGATAGATCTCCACAAGTCGATTCATATGCACCAAATTTGGACTAAAATCAGACTAACAGTTGAGAAATTAGGGCTTAAAACTTTTGGAGGGAAAGCAATCGCTAGAATCAGAAATATACAACCAACTTTTCCCAAAATCAATTCAGTTCTTCTTCACACTAAAGTTTATGGGGGTAAAAAGTTTGAAAAGGGTCCATGAAATAGTTTTTGAGTTATCGCGTTAACACGAACGATCTGCGGTGGATGCGGAAACAGACCCCGCGATTCTATATACTGTATCCCCTAACTTTTTAAGGATATAACAAGAGTATACTGAAAAAAACAACAACAATGGTTTGTGATTTTAACACCTCTGACAGGGCTGATTCTAGTGTCAGCATCCATACACGTAACCAACCAGACATGAGTGCATGATCATGATAAGTCTACAATATGCTGAGTCACAGAACAACCATTCAATCACAGAAGACAGAGAATGAAGAAAGGATGAATGATTTATTACAACAGCAGATGTGTGATCATCAGTCTAGAGAAAGTCTTTGGTGCCCAGACTCTTTGTGAAGATTGTGATCAAGAGTGGCGGTGGCTGATGACTCTGCTGAAGCTGATGAATGATGAAGCTGATGGTGATAGGGTGAACATGCAGGTGAGACACAGTGATGGATTGAAGAGGCTACCAGATTGAGCACAGGTGTTATCAATTGATGCACCAGACCCTGAAGCAGGTAATGGAGACCAAGCACCAGTGAAAGATGAGATCTCAATAAACTCACTGAAATGACTGCAGTTGACGTCATTTCAGAATGAGTGATGTGACTGTTGGGATCAATGTTATCCTCTTCTAGTGTCAGACAATAGCAGGAATCGCACATGAGAATGCTAAATGGACGGTAATTTGAAGTATCTGCATGTTATCAGTTTAGCTGCTAACATGCAGATACCCCGCCGCTTGAGATGGGCTCCATCAGTCCTTCATATGATTGTAGATTAAGCTAGAATTATCATTGCAGACAGCAACTCAGTTCAGGATGGTAATTAGCACAGCAGCATTCTGGGAAATAGAAAAGTGGGATCCGGGAATGATGGCTTTTGTTTCTCCGAATAAGTATCAGTATGTTTACAATCTTAAACGTACATAATTATAAGTATCACTCTTTATTGAAATGTGCTCATTATCTCGGCGTTCAACTATTTTAGCTAGCCCTTAAGCAGAAACAATTAATACTCACAACATTCATGTATTTGTAGTGTGTACAGTATAGATCTGGATTGAAATCCAGATCTGCTCGATCAAAACATTTTGTATAATACTGTAATGAAAACAAAAACTGTTTATTTGTGTTCGTGGTGCATATTTGAATGAAACATCTGACATCTGATATCATGTAGTTATGCTCATTGCTCGATCAAACAAATTATGTGCAACAAGGTAGACAAACGTCAGCCGTTTTTAGACCCTGATCTGACCAGTTGGCATAGATAACCATCAGATTTATACCTTCCCAATGGTGAACATTACGTCTCAGCTTTAGGTGCAAATGATTTGGTCCATTAGAATACCAAGAGATTTATTAGGAGGATATTATTAAATTACCGACCTATAGAAACATCAGGTGTGTGGTTCTGTTCATGAATGACTCTCTTATCGTCTGACTTTTAAGTCATTCCCATACCTGAGGAATTAACTTATTGAGAACAAAGTCACTATTACCAGTAGACCCCCCTGGCCCCCGTCAATATTAAGTGAAAGCATTTTGTGCTTTAGTGGCACAGGGCAGCCGGGAAACAATTAAATATGCAAAATGAGACCTGGAGCTACTTGGGCCTTTGTGGACCTTCCCTCCTACAGCAGCTCAAAGTTTGACCCCGGTTCCATCTCTGCTAAAGTTTGCCTACATGCACATACACATAATAAATGTTAAACTTGGGTTCACGCTCTCATATTATAGGGAGAACATATGCTGTTAGCATGACTGACACTTAGTTACACCACATGTCCAGTTTGATCCTGTTCTTAATTGCTGTGGGGAGCAGATTACCCATAATTCAGAGTTTTATCTGTGGATTTGACATGATTTGCAGTCGGTCTGGTAAACCGCTAACATCTGATAGATAAAGTTGGACAGTAATTCTGTGCTCAGGAGAGCTGCAGCATTTGAATCTCACGTTGCAGCTGCTGTGGTATTTAGTCCAGTATATTTATTTGCAGGAGGGAGAAAATTTTCCCCTGCATATTTTTCCCGCAGAGCCAAGACAACGTCATGTGGCCGAGCTCAAACACGTCTGTTAGATGAAGTGCTAAAAGCTAATGTTTCACTCCTTGGAAATAAAGGTTAGAGTCGTTATTAGCACGAAAACAAACTCGTTTGAACTGGCTTCATGGACGATCTGAATGATGGAGGTCAGAAGTCATTTTTGCAGGTCACAGTAACACCAAACACCAGTTGGTAAGGTATTTAAATGATGATAATAGTCTTAATTATGATTATTATAAATGATAAGAAGGAAAACTGATCACAGTAGACGTTGATCTTCCATTGCATCAAAGATGGATGATGTTGGAACAACTAGCTCTCCAAATCTCTGTGTATCTAATTCCTGTTGAGGTCTTGAGCTCTTAAAACCAGAAACACGACTGAAACTCAGCCAGACAAGCTTTAAAGAACCTTTTTATTTTACATGCAACCCGCAGCTTATTTTTTTCTGAGCGTGTTCTATCCTGACAAAACATGAAACTGATTAAAACGAGTTGTGTATATCTAGAATTAAGTTCAAAATGCTTTATCTTATCCCAATACACACAGACGGCTAAAAGCACATCTCTATATTAATTATTATGCCAACAACCTAGTTGGTCAGCTCAATATTTGATATTAGTGATTAATGGTTGACAGACACATGAGCCCGAGTACTTAAGGTTCTGGGCATGAATTGCCGTCAAGCTCTCAGAGTTTGGCTTCCAAAAGAAACGCTTCAAGGACAAAGTGTTGACTGGCAGCCTGATATATCCCGCCCATTACAGACAGGTGCTACTGTAACGAGGTGGTCTATTCCGACTTCACCTGTGAGCAGTTATTATGTTATGTCTGATGGGTGTATTATAAGAACTGCATGATTTCAAACTAAAGCTGCTAGAACATGCAGAAGTTTCTTGATTAGTGAATCCCTGGGGAGACAAAGATGTATGTTTTTACAGAAAAGGTCCACTTTTCTTAAGTGGACTTTAAGTGGACCTCGGCGCTGCTTGCGGCTGTTATTCTGCTCCGTGTGCGAGCAGGCAGCCGCCGTTCAGTTCAGGACGGCCGGATGAAACTGGGTTGGGAACGCCGCTGTAGCCGCAGGCCTGTGAATCCCGTTTGGACATGCAGAATAATTCAGATACCGGCCAACACAAATAATCTTGATGCAACATTTTGTCTTCAGTGTGCATTGAATTAACTTTCCCGGGACAGGAGTGAGTACTTCTAATGTCATTCGTCATGTTTGCCTCGTTGGTCGAGAGTTAGTGGCCACTGTTCACCTCACAGCAGTTTCCTGTTCATGGTCACCGGTGACAGACCTCAGACCGTTCCGTGTGTCAACAGGGGAAACCGAGGTTTTGCAGCACGTTGGATAAGAGTACCATCTCGCCATGAAGTCAGCGCCTCGTCAGGTATTACTGCTTAGATTCCTGGACTAACGGCATGAAAACTATCTTTGTAGGATGATAGAGGTGTGCCATTAGGTTGATTAAGGTGTGTCAGTAGGAGGATTGGGTTTCGTCAGTATTAGGATACGGTGTGTCAGTAGGATGATAGGGTGCGTCAGTAGGATGATAGGGTGTGTCAGTAGGATGATAGGGTGTGTCAGTAGTAGGATAGGGGTGTGTCAGTTGGAGGATAGGGTGTGTCAGTAGGAGGATTGGGATCTGTCAGTAGGAGGATAGCCGTGTGTCAGTAGGAGGATAGGGTTGTTACCGTATGTGGATAGGGGTATGTCAGTAGCAGGAGAACAGTAGATATGGGTTTGTCATTAGGAGGATTGGGTATGCCAGGAGAAGGATAAGGGTGTGTCAGGAGGTGGACTAAGGTGTGTCAGTAGGAGGATTGTGGTGTGTCAGTAGGTGGATAGGGGTGTGTCAGTTGGTGGATAGGGTTGTTACCGTATGTGGATAGAGGTGTGTCAGTAGAAGGATAGGGTTGTGTCAGTAGGAAGATTGTATTGTGGTGTGTCAGTAGGAGGATTGGGTTGTGTCAATAGATGGATATAGTTGTTAACGTACGTGGAAAGGGGTGTGTCAGTACAAGGATAGGGGTGTGTCAGTAGGAAGATTGGGTTGTGTCAGAAGTGGATAGGGGTGTGTCATTAGGAGGATTGGGTTGTGTCAGAAGTGGATAGGGGTGTGTCATTAGGAGGATTGGGGTTTATCAGTAGGAGGAGAACAGTGGATATGGTTATGCCAGTAGTAGGATAAGGGTGGACAGGGGTGTGTCAGTAGGATGTTCAGGGTGTGTCAGTAGGAGGATAGGGGTGTGTCTGTAGGTGGATTTGGTGTGTCCAGAACAGTAGGAGAGCTTTACAACCATACGTATAAATAGGCAGAGAGGAGTACCTTTTACTCAGAGAACATTGGTTACAGAGTCACCCAGTTATTAGCACCAACTGCATAATCTTTAGGCATTTGATTGATAGGTCAATCAAAATCAGACCTTGATCGGATTACGTCATCCTATCCTACATAAATAGATTTATCAGAAATATAATTAATAATCTCTTAAAGAACAACCATCTCAGAGATCCTCTCTACCCTTTGTTTAAACTTTATATGAAAAACTTTAAATGCATGGACAATGTCTACTGTGAGCCGGTGGTGCTGACAGCAGAGACATTTATGTGTGAAGAAGAGTTGTTGACTATGGAAGTGACTCTGAGGAGATCAGAAGCGTGTTTGTGCAGAATCAGGAAGCTAATCTGGCTGGCAGCATACAGGGAAGCTGGCCTACCTTCTTAGCCAACATAAAGCCGTACTCAAACTTGACGCCAATGTTTACTCACACAGAGGATTAGTCGCCTCTGTGTGGATGCACTTTGAAGTTGCGCATGTGTTACTGCAGCATATCCTTTATTTTGGCTCGACTCCCGGATGAGATTCCAGCATCTAAAGGTCTTTTATGACAGGAGGATTAAATGTGGCTCAACCTGCGTCAGTGAAGAAGCTGACCCCAGAAGCCTATGAACATCCAGGCTGTTTACATTCCACATCCTTTTCTTTCCCTCCAGTTTCTCTGCTTGTTTTCTCTTTTCAGCCACATTTGTCTGTGAGACGGAGGATCGGCTACTCTGAACACAGATGTGTTACAAGAGACGGCAGACACGCTGGATCATCGAAGGATGTGGATGAATCCTAGTCAGAGAGCAGGAGGTCCCCCTGAAGGCGCATGAAGGTTCATGATGATGACTAAAGCTCTAAATAAGACAGCACCCAGCGGACGTCTATTAGCCTTTAGTCTCTCCAACAACTCATCCACTCTGATTTATTGTCGCTGAGAGCCATGAATTTCAGTGAGGCAGTCAAAGAGAAGCCTGGATGATTAAAGCGTTTGTTTTGACCATAATCTGGAGGCGCCAAGAAAATGTGTGTCTAAAATAAACCTGTGTGCTTCAGCTGGAAACCTGAATGTGTTCTGATTTGGATAAGTGTTCGAGGAAATGGAAAAGAAGGCTAAAAGGGGCCTGAACAGGAAATATCTGTGTATATTAAGACTGTTTCAGGCGGGAGAAATGATTTTTTCACAGAAATCTGATCCTTATAAGCCTGTCTCCACTCTTATAAGAGTGGAGACAGGAAACCAAAGTGGTCAGCAGAATAAGAATAAACTCCAAATGTTCTAATCACCTACAGAGTCAGCATCTTGATTATGCCGAATCACACCAAAAGTCATCACTTTGACACAAAGAGCAGATCGACTCTTTATTCTACTGATCGGAGTTCTTCCCATGAGCAAGTACTAGTTAGCTCCTCTTACTCCTTAACCATGTGAGTGATGGTCGACGAACTGTGCTGCGGAGGAGTCAGCCATTATCTTTGCCTAACCAATACTACCCCCGGGTTAATTGAATGATATTTATTATTTTTATATCAAATTTAGGGAAGAGAGTCGAGATAAATGGGTCGGTTCCGTCAGGAATGACGTCAGCGTGGAGAATAAAACCTGGGCCCGTTCCAGATGAGCCGGATGAAGGATGTGTGAGCGGCGGGAGGAGAGAGCAGGTTGAGCTGAGCTTGCAGAGATGGAGGCGTCCTTTAGAATGAAGGTCAGCAGGACGGAGGAGACGTGTGTGAATGAGAGAGTGGATGGAGGTGTGGTGAAGAAGTGGGGAGAAGTGGAGAAGGTGAGGATGAGAGTAGATAACGGGTGGAGAGGATAGAGAAGAATGTCAGGGCTGATTCTCAAGTTGAAAGTGAAAGGTGTATGAGATGGTGGTGAGATCAGCTGGACGGGAGATGGTGGCGTTAATGAAGAGGCAGGAAGCTAGAGGCTGAGACGGGATACGATGACAGAGCGGGGACAGGATCAGGAGTGAGAGCATCAGAGGGATGGAGCACGTTGGATGGATTAGGTATGATTGAGTTCAGAGAAGATAGATGTAGTGAGAGAGGACATGAAGGAGGCAGTGTGACGGAGAGGGATGAAGAGGATGGGAGATAATGGAGAGGAAATCCCCAAATCTGGGGAGGTAGGTAGCAGAGAAAAAAGCAGCAAGAGTTAAAGGTACTGTTGGGCTGAAATCTCACAGCTGACCAGAACCAAAATGAATGACAATGATTCTCTGTTTTATCTACAATATGGGTTTGAATGGTGAAGAAACAAACATCGTTGACGTTCACGCATGGCTTCTGTTGACTGCAGGTGGGAAAAAGAAACCTGTGAATGTAGTTACAGATTATTCCAGATGTGTCAGAAGGAATATTTAGGGGCTCTGTTACAAGTGTTGTATGAACAACATACTAGTTCATGAAAATGCATGAAGCCCACAGGACGCCGATGAAGCCCATCGAGCTCAATCTGAGCATTAATGCGGATCTCTCTGTCTGGTGGCTCTCCGGCGCTGGAGCAGCAGCAGTGACGAGTCGTCAGCCTGTGCAGAAAATCATCCCAGCGGTGAGGACAGCAAACCCGCATGCAGCTACTCTGATTTCAGATAGATAACCAAGTGTACAAGGAAAGGAAGGAAGGATATAAGGGGGCTTAACATGAGGCATCTGAGAATATTAGGACGGAGATCTGATCCTCCTCTTCAACATCTTTTATGCAGATGACTTCAGCACCAGAGGCATGGACCAGTAACACAAAAGTAAAACTGACGCTTTGAGATGGAACTTTGTTTAATTCCATCTGAAAGTAGAAAAGTTTCGTAAACGAGCACAAATAGAGGTAATGTTCGTCTAAAATCACAATGTGTTGTTATTGATTTTGGAAGAGTTTAGATCATCTGTAAACAATTTGAGTAATGTATGTATTGTATGTATTGTATTTATTGCATGACTTTTTGTAGTTTTGTACAGATGAAGTTTTGGGCCACGGTTATCACTCATACCACTCTGTCATTCACGCCTTTCACGAATCCTCAATCTCAGTTACCTGATTCACAGTCTGGGTCAGACAATCTATATCAGCTGTGCTCATCAGCCAGCCACATCTATCCAATATCATGGCGACACATCTTCATCATTAGCCTATCATCCTTCTGCCATCTTTTAAAGCACGGCGTTCTTGATCCATCTAGTTCTTCCAACCTTCCATACGTTCAC
Source organism: Lophius piscatorius (assembly GCA_009660295.1). Lineage (NCBI taxonomy): Eukaryota > Metazoa > Chordata > Actinopteri > Lophiiformes > Lophiidae > Lophius > Lophius piscatorius. The sequence goes on from VRLP01009207.1 coordinate 11,229, forward strand.
CCTTCACCTGTCCATCTCCGCCAGGTCCTCCGGATCTGTCAACATCATCATTCATCAGTCCCTGCAGAGTCATCAACCGCCACCACCAGTGCCCAGACTGAAAGGGGGGGTAAAAGTTGCTGCTGCTCAGGGCAGATTCTTTCACCAACTCCCTGAAGAGAGTGGGCGTTGGTTCAGTCACATATTCATGTTTTCTTCTTTTTAAACATTGTGATGTATATTGTTTTCATGTTGAAGGGTTATGGATGTTTCTTTGAGGTATTGGTGGCCAACATGATAAAGACCTTAAACTAATAAAGAGAGACCTACATTAAATCTTACAAAAGGTTTAATTTCCAATCTGTGCGGAAATGTTTTTAAGATCTTCCCTAACGCTGAAACCACATTACTCAGTTCCAGCACAATTTTCTCAGCCACAATGTGCGTCTGTGTTTTGTGGCTTGGAATGTAATGAGGCTCTAATGGCTTCTCTCAACAATATTTCACACAGTTATCCTACTGTGTGTTTATGAGGAGTTACACTCAGGCTCTACTTTGGTCACTCTGAACTTTTTGCACCAGCAGGTCTGAGAAACTGCTGATGTAGCATTTGTCTGTAAATTACAAATGTTTTAGGTGGATGTCACGTTAAACATCGAAAAAAACTGCAGGTTACTACTTTTATTACTGGCTCTACAATTCACTACTAAATAAACTGCTCCAAACTTTCTAACAAAGGGTTTTTGAGTGACAGTTCAGTGCCGAAAACAGAAAACAGACACCAACGACCGATGCGTATGCATGAACAAGCTCCACACAGCAGGACACTTCAGTGACGGAGTAAAAGCAGACAACTTCCTGCCCTTCACTTCTTCTCTCCCTCCTTCATCTGCCCGTCGGATCTCCATGAGCAGCATCTCGCCTCTCAGTCTGCACATCTGTGGGAGCGTTTCCATCCAGCATGACGGCTCACCCCAACACATCTCTCCGATTGCTGCGCAGCCCAGGGGAAATAAAAAGAGTTCAAATCCCCAGCAGGGTGGAGGTTGGTGGTGGAGCAGGTTGGCTTCCTCAGATACTCTGGGGTTAGTTTAAGGGTTTACTTTTCCAAACCCACCAGGGTGAAGGCTTGACCTCCACCGGGTCTGGCTCAGATAGGCTGCATGTATCTTTACTCACTAAAGTACATTTCTATGTACTTTAATGAGTAGTTTAAACTTCTCCAGTTTGCCTGTTTTCATTATGGGATCCTTCCTCACCAACTCACCCGTATTCATCACCTTCATCTCTCTTCCTCAGCCTTCAGCCCCTCATCATGGCTCCTGTCAGGCTGACGGTGTCGGCAGAATTCTAGCTGTATGCTGCAGATGGAACAGAACCACAGACAGGCAAGAAGACAGGTTGGACGGACAGACAGACGGACGGACGGACGGACGGACCGAAAGATTGGTAGATATTTCTCCCAAACATGCTATTAAAAACGCAGCAAATGGAGGCAAAGCCTACTGGAAGACGAGGGCGGGAGGAGGACAGTTAGTGTCTCATGGACCTTCCTGGACCAGAACTGGATATACAAGGTGCAGGTGACGCCTCTTAGGTTCTGAGCCTTACGTCTATCAGACCTACAGAAGCAGAGAGAAGACTATTTCTTTTCATCTCGTCTATGTCACGCCTCTGTGTTCCTTTCTCCCTCTGTGTCTGTCTTGTGATTGGTCGTCATGCTCACCTGTGTTTCCCCTCCAGCTGTGTCTCATTGTCTCGTTATGTCTGTGTATAAAGTCTGTCCTTACCTTCCCTTCTGTGCCAGTTCGTTGCATGATGTCCTCGTGCGGTCACGCGTCCCTACCCCTCCCAGTGTATCGTGAGTATCGTGAGTATCGTGAGTATCGTGAGTATCGTGAGTATCGTGAGTATCGTGAGTAACCTGAGTAACCTGTAGTGTTTCAGTTCCTGTTTTTCCTCGTGTCTGGTAGTGAAATAAATATATTTTGTACTAGCGCTACGTTGTATGCGTCTGCATTTGGGTCTGGGCAAAACCCCACCGAAGTGCCTAACAGTCTAACCCCCCAGGGGGCAAAGATTCTACCTTCATGTGCTGAAGTATAATCTTTCTCTGCTGGGGGAGAGGCTGTGGCGACGGTGGCGGCGCCAGATCAAGCCTCGGCATATCTAGGTTGTGTTCACAGCAGGTGTCTCCAAATAGAATCCATTTATTTCTGTCTCTGCTTCTTTACTTCTTCTGACAGGCGAACACTGAATCCTGCAACAAAGTTTAAGAAAAGGGTGTGTGTGTGTGTGTGTGTGTGTGTGTGTGTGTGTGTGTGTGTGTGTGTGTGTGTGTGTGTGTGTGTGTGTGTGTGTGTGTGTGTGTGTGTGTGTGTGTGTG
>VRLP01009208.1:0-13586 GCA_009660295.1 Lophius piscatorius
TTGGTTTTTTGGTAAGGCTTTTATATAGTTATTATTTTATTTTTTATTGATGCTTTTATCTGCTTTTACTTTGTAGCACTTTGAGATTTGATCCAAATGTAAAGTGCATTATAAATTAAATGTATTATTATTATTATTATTAGAGAACAGGGCCACGTCTCCTGTATTGGTCAGGCATGGTTTCGGGTCTTTGCACACTGCCAGGGATGCAAACACAACACCTTCTGACTCTTCTCTCAAACTCAGAAATGTATTGGCACACAAGACTATTTATACCCATGATGAAGGTTTTGAAGGTTATTTTATTGCTGCACTCAGCCTAAGTTGCTCAGAACGAGCAAATCCACTGAGTGACTGAAATGGAAACGTGACACTGGAGACCTCGGGATGGTTACTAGAGCGCATGTTTTTGCTGTCTCCTACGAAAAGTATATATCGAAATATAATCTCATATCACAATGTTGGTGTAATATAAATATATCTTTATCTTAATAAAATATTTGAGCTAAATTTAACTTTTTACAAGGGACAATTAGATTAAGTCATAATTATTAATGATGTCTTAAGCTCCATTCAATCAACAGAGCAAAATATTTTTTTGGTGCTTCTTTGTTGTTGTTTTTTGACATATGACAGTATAGGAGATTCCCTCATATGAGAGTGTATGGGCCACAGTAATGGATTATACCTCACAGATTTAGGTTGAAATTAAGTTTCATTGGCAGATGTACTGTTGCCTCTTATGTTTGAGGCCAGCGGATTATTGTACCTCTCTCCGACAGAGAGACACCCTATGGGTGGTACCCACAAGGACTGAAGGTGAGGTCATGCCAAAATCCGTAACTGGCTTACCTTTGGTTTCTACATGAGGTCAACTGTTCTTGTCACACAGCACCACACACAGGATCACTTTAGCACCAGTGGCAGATACTCTGGCGTGTTAGGGTGACACCGAGCCATCCTCTGCTGTAGCTGATGCTGGAGGCGTACGTGTAATCTGCCTTCACGACTGACACTGCCACATTCTCCAAAACGCTTTTCACATATCTCATGTATCAGTGCTGGACATGCAGGAGTTGCCCTTTCACACATGTTGCATTTTACACGTGAGTCATTACACGTGACTGTACCTGGCATTCTCACCTCCTTCAAATTCATCTTTTAGTTTAGGGTAGGGGGGATATATAGGTAGATCGTGGAGGAGGAGTACTTTCCTGTGACTGATAATGGTTTGATATTATTAATAGATGTATGTGGAAGTTACTTCACCATCGACAAAAGAATGGAAGGTACCTCCTCCCATTATGAAGTCCAAAATATTCTCACAGCTATTAACTGCAGTGTGTGCATAACTCATATCAAATACATATTTTATAAAGTAGAACAACAATTCCAGTGTTTACTCATTTATATGTCATTTCTAAATGTGTCACTGCTGCTTGAGCATCTCCATCATCCAGAAATGTGTAGATGTGTGGATAGATAAATTTTATATTGTTGTTGCATTAGTATTGTCGTTAAATTATAAGTACTTGTTGACCGTCATGGCTTAGAAAGAGTCTGATTCTAACAGCTGGATCCTGGTTTTGAGTTCAGAGCATCAGCAGAACGTGAATATGTGTGCCTGGTGTTACCTAAAGGCTGCTACTACCATTACTGACAATAATAATAATAATAATAATAATGATAATAATAATAATAATAATAGTAATGATAAAGTGGAGCCTGCCAAATGAAAAACGAGATGAATCAGATGTTAAATCTACTTAAGTATTGATATATTTCAATGAAAAAAGCTAAATAGGTTAATTTATATTTTAGTATGAAACTATACAGTAGCTTTTTTTTTTTACACTAACAAACCATTCACTTTTGTATCAACTTTGCCTCTCATGAAGGCTTTTTGTTCATATTTGGGCTTTGTGGTATATTTTATCACAAAATAAGTCTGGTAGTTGCCATATGAACAGCAAAGGACCACCTCAAACACTTAATCCGGCAGATAGTCAAAGGAAACCGCTCGAATAACATCAAAGTGCCATAACCTTCAAAATGATGGACACACTCAATGGGAGAGACTCGTCCCATGCTAGCAGGCGGCACAATTACACTACACTGCACTGTAGGGAATGAAGGGTGCCGTCTACTACAACTAACACTTAAAACTTCTTCTGTGTCCTTCCTGACTGCTGGTACAGTTTTATATCAGCAAAATATTATTATCTCCTTTTTAACCGGGTTGAATAAAAAAGGGTTGTCAAGGGTCCACAAAAGAAAGTATTATAAATACATTTTAAAAAGAATTGCAGTTAAATTGAGAGCATGGCAATAGAACAGCTAGAACATACTATTAGTTAAGATATTTTTGTTACGACAAAGTTAAGGTTTGACATTCACTTGCTCTTCAGATTTGAAATTTGCCTGAGGCTTTTGTTAATTTCTATCTTGGTCTGGTTCAATGGTACCACATACGCAGCTCTTTTTGGGAAATTACACTGCATTGATCATATTAATCGTCCTGTAAGACCGTTCATTCATTCTTTCATTACCCGAAACTGATTATCCTGTTCGGGGTTGCGGAAACTGGAGTCTATCTTAGGTGGCATTGAAGACACAGGTAGATTTATTGAAAGAATTATTGCCACACATCTTTGATGCCCAAATGTATGACTTTAGGGGGAGATAGAAGATAGCAGGTGAATTACTTCCAGGACAAAGACAGTATTTACTGAGTTTACATGGCATCATACAATTAAGTATTGACTGTTTCTTCATTACAATATATTCCAGTTTGACTCAGTACCCACAGCTCCCAGTCCCCTCATTGCTGCTGTGTGACGGGGATTATTGAAACTTGGCTGTCACTGTTCATTTTACAGTAAATGTGATTGTACAGACTGTTCTATTCTTTCACTTTCATAGACTCCTTTTTTTTCTTTCTGGTAATAATACCGCACAATATTATTTCTGCCGACTAGTTAAGCGTGTCATTTATTCATTACCTGGCTGATCCTCGCCAGCCTGTATCTCGTCGTCAGGCATACGCACAAGCTCACGTTGTAATAAGTTTCGAAGAGTGTGCCATTAATAATGCTGCACCAACATGACATGGGGCTGATCCATCCTGGTATGTGGGTTTCGGGGCTGCCATCATTAGGTGGGATGACTGGCAAGGTGATGACTTCCTTCTGTCTCTCCTCTGCTGCATTGGGCAATTGGCTGTTTCCTTTAAGCTTTCAGCAGCTGTGAATTTACGACATGTCTGTCAATCACCTGAGTGACAGTTCGTCCCCTGGTATTTGATGCCATCTGCACTCTGTTGTTCACTTCAGATGGCCAGGGACACCTCACTAATGCAATGATTCAGAGGACAGGTGAATGCCTTCAGTTTCGATCCAGAGACGTGGCTGAATCCGATATTTGATCTCACGGAAAGTGACACCAAATGATAGCCTTGCTGTAATCTTTAGAATCTAGATATTTAAAGGAATTCTCAAACACAGTAATAAAGTCTACAGCCAAAAATTATTATATATTTCCAGAAATTCAGAAAAAATATAAAATGTTGAAGAATTGATCAGATTACGATAAGATATGTTTGTATTTATTTGGAGAGTTGGTGGCACTAATTTTGCAGCCAACTCAGAAACTACTGCAGATGAAGAGATCACTACAGGATGATATATAAATAATAAGAGAACTCCTCAAACGTCAAACAATGTAAAATTCTGTCCGAAGCACGAACGAAAAAGATAATTTTGAAACATATGATGAAGACACTATCCCCATCTTTCCAGACAGCTCATGTTTTTAAGTCTCCTGTTTTGACTTTTATTTATTTCTGCTGTTTCAATCCAGGTTTCTGCCCCAAAGTGGAAATTTGAAGGAAACAGGCAGACCTGAATACACCTGTAATTTACTTGGTATAAAAATTTAAATTTGCCAAGTTGAGCTTAAAGAGAAACCACTGAGTGTTAGCTTGGTTGAATAAACTTAAGCGTGGCGTACACTGAAAGGTTTGAGCCAGATCTAAAAAATCTTGCACACTTTTAAAGATGTGTTTTATGGGGACATCCATATATCTGCAGTTTGGCCTTGATCAAATAGGGATCAGTTATCTGTATCTTGCTGTTGCACATGTTTGGAATGGAGAATTGAAAAGTGAGCAGGAAGTGTTAGCTTCACCCAACATCCAAAATGTTGCATGGCAGGCGTCTCCACATGATATTGCTCACTTCAGCTCATAAAGGCACATTCAATAGTGATGGCTCCCCGCTGACTTTTATAGTGTCCTTTTAGTGCATCAATGATTCATGGGGTCTTGGTAATGATAATAGCTATTATTGCTAATTGAGTGGGAGCGTGAGCGTGAGCGGAAACAAAATTAGTTTGTTTCAATATGATGTGTAGTTTAAACATCTTTGTGTTTAAATTTTTTTGTTTCACCTTTGAGAACAGAGCTGCTTAAAATGTGTTCACTGTTGCCTATAAGAGTAATTGTAAGTCTGAATGTAGTAGTGTGTAGTGTAGTTGTCGTATGTCTCTATGTGTCGGCCCTGTGATGAACTGGCGACTCGTACTGGGTGTTCCCCGCTTCTAGCGTGTAACGCAACCTGACGTGAAGCTTAACATATGACATTAAACCAATGGGCGCCAGACATACAATGATGTATGTCAAAATTTATGTCAGGGGTAATATTAGAATTAAGTTACATTACAAAATGCAATGATCAGAAATAATACCATTCACAACAAATTCAATTTTCATTCATTATTATTAATAAGAAATACAATTTCAAATCATCAATTCAACATATTTTCATAACACCGAATCACCATGAAAGGCTTTCAATAGTTGTAGTTGTAGTTTCCTTTGGGAAATAAGAAAAAAAAAAAAACACAAAATAACAAGGTCCCAAATTTTCAAAGTCTGGTTACTCCAGTTATCTGTTCAAAGGAAAGTCTCTTGCTCTCAGTCTTTATAATTAAGAATTGTTCATAGATGGTGCATGACTCAAAATCCATGGTGGAAGGGGATGGAAGATGAAAGGAATTTGATGAAGGTTTGGTTGTGGCAGAGATGTAAGTTGGAGCAGGTGTCTTTAACTTGAGAAGTTCTATTGTCCAGAGATAATAATTGATATCCAAGGAACAAAAAAAGAAAATAAGATTATTCAAACCCTTTCCTTTTTTGGAAGCTGCTGACATCCAGAACTGATCCATGGCTTGTTTCTTGTATATTTTATACAGTGATTTGTAACTGCACACTCTCTTTACATGTTCCTGCCCTGCATGCATGTCTTTCCGCTCACACACACTCACAACCTCCCATGTGGGAGCAATCACTGCCCCTCCCCTGTGATTGGCCACACCCACTTCCTCAGCTCAGCATCTCCCTCTCCTCTCTGACTGCTCCAAGCTCGATGTCGGCTGGGATAGGCTCCTGCCTTCCACAACCCCGAAAGGATAAGCGGTTGATAATGAATGAATGAATGAATGTATTTTATTTTTTATGTCAATGGATGAAATCACCAGGCAGTGGTAAGATTAATTGTGTACATCTAATACAGAATACTTTTTAGCTATCAAGACAATTATGGAAATATAATGGTTTGCAGTTACTCCAAACTCTTAAAGCCTACTTGACTTTCTGAGAGATTGCATTGGGTAATCACAGGTAGATAATTGAAAACCTATATGATAAATTAGTCTGAATCTGTAAATTTGTTCTAAAAGGAAGGGGAGTACAAAGCATAAGCATTGAGATAAAGCCTCTCCAGTTATGAATGACTGACTGACTCCAGTTAATGCATGAGCATGAATGGCACCCACTTCTTGTTCTATTATCATAATATTTAGGTCACATAACGTATTCTGTTTCTTGTGTAGTTTCATTTCTTTCTCTCTCTTGGTTCCTTATCCCTCTGTTTCCTATCTATCTTCTTTTTTTCTTTATCGTTAACACACCAACACCCCTAATCCAATCCATTAATAAGTCCATTATCAGATGCACAGTGTAAGACACTTAATTTAAAGCAAGCCTCCTCCAATATCACAGATCTCCCAAAGAGCTGGCGCACTGACAATGTTCCTCCGGCCAAGGTCCTGCTCGACCGGATCCCTCATAAGTCATACCTACTTTTCATGCAACATCACAGCCGTCAGTCCATCAAGCCGCCGAGGGATGGAACTTTGGTTCTACTGCACAATCTCACACCACAACACTTAGTAAAGATAGACAACAAGACTCCACTATAAAGGCAGGCAGCCACAGCAGAGGACAGGTTTAAACACTTTTTTCACAGCAAGCATTTCACTGATGTTGTTAGTGCAATGATAAATTAAGCTTAATGTTTTAGGTCAGCAACATCAAACAGCCAGAAGCACAAAGCAAAAACTGGGGAAGCTACACAGCGTTAACCGAAGATGACGGGGCATGCAGCTGAATTCTACACTTTGCTGAAATACACAGTAATTCAAGCTGAAGTTCAGTTGCCCATCAGAGCCTCCGTCGTAATTAAACACCTCCAAGGCTGTTGAGAGTTGAGGACAAACTATATCTTGAAAGCATTTCTGCTATCCTCAGACTTTGTCTCCCTATGGTAGTTATATTTTGAGGTCTTCCTTTACTGGCTTCATCCTGTCCCTGCTGTAATAGTGTTTCATTTGATTTGACTGCATCAATAAGGTGTTGTAACCCATGACGACAGAAAGGAGACATCGCCGAATGCTGGACGGTGTCTTTCTACGTTGTCCAATTGTGCTGCATAGTTGCAGTTCTTGATTCTCTTTCTTTGACTGAGGGATTTAAGACTCGTGAAAGACTATGTTGAAAAACATAGCAGGGCAGATTTTTTTTTAAAATACAAATTAATTTTAAAACTCAGTACATACTCAGTTTTTAGCACCTCTTTCAATAAATCAGCCTCTGTCTCATGGATGTGATCCAAGATCCTTGTTGCCAATTACCTTCATCCCAACTCAGCTTCTGTACGGACATTAACACTACACTGTTTGTATGTTCATAGGACACACATACCCTACTGTCTCTGTTTAGATTTTGCAAATTGTATACTTAACTGTATAGCATTTACACCTTCTGAGTCCCAGCTCATATCACTAAAAAAACATTTTCACGTCCCTGCCGAAGTTCTCTATGTAGGGACTCCATTTTTCTCCCTCTATATGTATGTACTTTTGTAAGTTAAGAGAATTGTTTATACACATCGCCTCAAAAACGCTGGACACAATTCGGTGCTATATCAAACATGCTTTGTAGGCATCCTAAAGGTGGGCTTCCATTATTGTATACATAGATATGTCTCATTATATATTTTTGGGTACATTTGAACTGTTTTCAATTCAGCTTTTTAACATGTCTGACCGTATAAGCAGACATTTTTGCTGTATTGGTTAGGGATCTGTGTGGACATGTTTTTGGTTCACAGTGGTTATGCTAACGCTTAGAAATGTGTCTGTGCCTGTAGAGTGATAGATGCTGCTGCATTGTGAATAGATGGATTAACTATTGGCTGCCATAATAAACACTGTGGACCATCATCTGCAGGGGGAGTCTTTGGTTTGGGGTCTTAGAGGGGGACCATGCTTGCTCCTGGTATCTCAGACTGGTTTCAGGGACATGGAATGCCATTTTCTTGGAATTAAAGGATCCATAGCCTTATTACCGAATGTTCATGTTTCCAGCTCATTTTCACAGCCTGTTTGGAGCTGAGCTCAGGTCGGCTCCACACTTCTCAGTTGCACGGGTGTACGGTTCCATAATTGACAACTGTTGCTTGCTCTTGTTTTTTATTATTTTATTTATTTATTCATAAAAACATTTCTTGACTTATTTTTTATACTTAAACTATTCTGTTTTGCACTAAACGGTGTTGATTTGTTTTTGTTGTTTTCTTTTTTTCTTTTTTTCTGTGTGCAATAAGTGTATGTCACATGGGTGGGTGGGTGGTTGTTTGTATGCGTCTGTGCGTGGGTGTGCGAAATATGTCAATAGTTATTTCAATGTCACTGTACCACCTATACTTGTTCGAATAAAACTCTTTGAATCTTTGAATCTCAACTTAGCCTCTGTGAATGTATGCAGCATTTCCATCCTCACAATGAAGCTGCACAGATCTGCATACCTTAAGGTGTAACACAAACCTAACACACCCTGTATGAGCAAAACCCCATGTTTCCTGAGTCAAGGCTAACACTCAGCTATGAAGACACAACAGCTAAACACAAAAACTTTGAGTCAGTATAAGTATTTTCGTTGTAATCTTTGACACTCATATTTATATATAGTTATCACATGGTGATGGTTGGAGTTGAGGTTGCATTTTAGAGATGGCCAAAGATGAATTTCCTATCATGCTACAGAACTGGCTGTCTGGAAAAGACCTCTCCCTCCTGTCATACTGCCTTGTCGGCTTGCCTGTTTATACAGACATTGATTTGAAGCTGTTGCCCCTCCGCTGCCGGCTCAGAAACAGAACAACAATGACCCCCATTAAGCCTGCGTATAGTTCATGCATGATTGCGAGGCTCAATAAGGAACCCCAGTCCCACTTTGACCAGGCTGTATCTCCATCACTTATTGTTTCTGACACTCATTGTCCCATTCTCTATCGTTTTTCAAGTGTTTTTCATTTATTTATTTATTTCTGTTTCACCTTTCCATCCTTCTTAATATAATGGTCCATATTTCAATCTGCTCCAGTTTTGCTTCTTTTCCTGTCTTTCTCTCATCTGTCTTTGTTCTTTTTTTCCCATGACAAATTATATGTTTGCCCTTCCATTCTCACTCACACATGCATACAACTGCATCGATGCATACATCCCTTTGTTTCATTCTGTCCATCTTAATGGATCTCTACCAACTTGTTGCCCTCCTTAGGGAAGTACAGCTGAGTGGTGAGGAAAGAGCAGTAATACCTATAGCCCAGCTACCTTATCCTGATCATACAAACACGTACTGTCATATGCCCTCATCACCCATAAATGTGTGGCATTATGAGCGCTAGAGTCCTCGTAATTTCACAAAATCACAATTCTCATGCGTGCATTTTAGCCATTTTTATATCCCTGAAAGATATTATAGAGTAATCATCACTTCCCCCACGTCTGGAGCTTCAAATCCTTCGTGTTAACTATTTCATTTATCATTTTCAAATTTTACACCCACATAGACCTTAGAGCGAGGAGGATCTGGACGGATTTGGAGAATAGTCGATTATATATTTGTGGCATTCTGGGGAACTTTATCTTCAAAAGCTTCTGTGGCCATAACTACTCCACTGCTGGTCTCATTTATACCAAATTTGGTGCAAATGAATTAATTAGAGGATATTTATCTTGTACATGTCATACTCTAATAGTTAATATTTTATTCACTAGGGGAAGGTATATATTTTTTTTTATGAAATACACACTATTCAGACATAACACATTTAATTTGAGTTCAATCAGGGGAATTGTTTCAACGACGCTGGGGACCGGCGCTTCTTTTTCAGGATATACCATTACAGTTGGGGGCGACAGCGTGGACTTTTTTGATTCTACAGAGAAGTAATTTCAACAAGCTGGCCTTGAAGAAAATTCAACGTGTATAAGGCTTTGAAGAGGAAGTGATGGGCTGCATCCTGCCCAATAAAAATGAGAGTGAAGACTTCTTAGATGTGACATTTTTAGTGAAAGAAGTACTACAAATCTCTATGAATGCAAATTAAGACAGACTTCTAGTTTTTGCAAGTCAATACATCTGGTTGTTGCATAGAGATTGATTGGTTGATGCTTTCCTTGTTTTAATTAATTAATTTAGAAAAAGGTATCCTAAGGTCAGCCAACATCCCAGTTCTTCACATCATACAGTAATTGTGACTTGAATATCATACGGAGTTTGTGTTCAGCTCAGCCTCAGCCCAACTCTCAGTTAAATGAAAACTCACTGAGAGTTGAGCCGCTGTAAAAAGAGGTGTATAATATTATCAGGCTATAGATAGATATATTTGCTGTCAATAGTTATACGTTTTTTTGCAGAAGTTTCACAGTTGTCTGACTTTTGTCTTTAGAATTTAAAATTTCTACTGGGGTAAAATATATACCTAGGACTTTTACAGGGTTTGTGTAAAACATCTACTTCAAAGACAACATAAAGACACAGTTTAACACTTTCAATTTATCAATTAATGGTGAAACCCAAGAATTATTTTTCAGTGTGCAGCAGGCCAACAGAACACAAAATGGGAAATATGTAATCAGAAAACAAAAGTGTACAAAAAATCCAGGTATCTGTACTTTAACTCCATATATATTATCACAAATAGCAGAACATTGTCCTCCACTTGCATTCAAAACACTATCGTTACATCTGTAGATTATTTTTATTGAGCATAATTATGTGCCTCCGGAAATGAAGACGATTTCATCCTAAACAAACAATAACACACAGAAAAGACGATCTCTTGATGTATCCATAGGTGTAACACATGACAGACGAAACAAGGCGACATATCTGAAATACAAATGAAGACGAAGCAGGCAAACATATGCAAATAACCCCACCGTGAAGAAAATACGTTTTGTTAGTGTCTTAGTATCCACTTTGATTTTCTCAATTTATGTGCGCAATAATGGACATTCATCTGTGCTGAACAAAGCTTTGCCCATAAATGGCAGTGATAGAAGTTGAGATAAAGTTCCCAATCCATTTTATTAATATCAAACTAAAATGATATCAGGGACCCTTTGGTTTGCACGAAAACTGCCTTTGGCGATATTATTCAAAGGGTCATTATTTACTTTCATACGATACATTTCAAAGCCCGTAATCTTCAACTTTTATCTTTTATCTGTAATAGTTGAACTTCTAACAGTCTTTTATTGTTTTCAGAAGTAACTGCATTTCTACTTTGGTAAAGAATGTGTGCACCTCTTCCACCTCTGATGGTTTCATATAATAAACTGATGGAGCAATGTAAACTTGGACTAAATAAAAGACAATACAGAAATTCATATGGGTATTATTTGAATAACCTGATCCAAAATACGGAACATTAGTGTTTTGGATTCAAACAAACGACAGCGATTTTATGTTTTCCCATCTTGTAAACGCATAATCAAAAAAATGCATAATTGTATTCAACCAGTTCCTTACCTATATAAGACGCATATAAACACGCATCAAACTAATTCCATTCTTTAAAATCGCAGTGTTTAACCTTTTCTAAACATTTGAAAGGCCGTAACAAAAGCTCTGTTTGCAATCAAACTCTCAATGCTTAACAAGGCATTACCATGGCGGTAATAGACATGGGGGAAGATTGCCCATAATTACACTCTTCAAAGGCAAGTACCAACCACAAGTATATACTCAAACAGTGTGATGTGAGCACATCCAGTCATGCATCCCGTTCACAACATGCACCTGTTCATAAAGCACACACACGTGCACGCCAACATGAATGCAACTACACACACAGCCAGCAGCAGCAGTGGGCGGTCCCCAGCGCGGCAGAAACACACTAATGGATAATGACAGGGTTTGACAGCAGGAGAGTGAGCTGAGTCACTCTGGCGCGCAGGCAATGAATAAAAGAGCAATGCTGGGCTGTCTGAATATCTCTCACTGACTGGATTTCCTTTGATACCATCCTATTCCTGCTAGTCTCCCTTGGTAATCCCGCTCATTACACTGTACTGTCCCTCTATTGTGCTACTGGCATTAGCAGCCAAAATTATGAGAGCAGATCAGGACAGCCAAACTGCTTAACCAAGCGCCAGAAAGAGGCTGTGAGCAGTACTTGTGGATCCTAGTCTGCATCTTGATGATCATTTGAGCATTTTGTTGCAGGCCTCTTGTGCTGCCATCAACTGACAGATAAACATAAGCTCTGATAAACGAACACGTCTCAGCATCTTTAACATGGCAGCCTCTGTTGTTCAAATGGGACAGAAGCAACAGCGCTCTTGACATGTGATGGGATGTTTCAGTTGGAGGATGTAGGGTTTTTCTCCCCCGAATAGATAATACCAACTGTTGTGTCATATGCTAATAGGGAGATTCAGCCTTTACACATTGGATGCTGCAGTGAATGCAAACCATTCAGGGGGAGGACCAATTATAAGTTGTTTGAAACTTGCCAGTCAAATCATCAAACCGCTTTTTGATTGTGGTCAGTGCTGTTTGACAGGCAATGGTTAAGATAGAATAACATGCAGCTTCTCTTCAGCATCAGCTGATAACAGGAAGATTGGCCGCCTGAAAAGCATCACTGGGACAACAGCCAAACATACCATCCTTTTGTCTTTGGATGCATCTGCCCCACTGAGTTGGGTCCAATTAAACCCATAATCAACTGCCAGTGCTGGCCAACACTGACTTGCTGTTTACAGTTCAGCCAGAATCATTGTATTGCTGCAGTTTGTTCTCCCAGAATTCCAGACACAAGCCCAGATGTCTCATTTGTCTGATTGAACCACCTCCTCTTCAGCAAGTTGACTTGTAAAATTTATTTCTGGAATCTCCTTCTTGCATTTTTTTCCCCCTCTCATTCCATCCGCACACGTTAAATGTTGAGCTCTCTCCATCAGTGTCACATTGACTCGTAAATGCTATTCCAATTATTCTTCGCCATCTTTGCTCGCTGTCAAATTACCGGTGCTGGGAGCAGAGCAGGGTGTTCACTGCATCTCTCTGGCATTTTCCATGACAGGGAAAAGAAAGGAGTCTGAGGTAGCAGAACGGGGGTAGGCTTTGGGCTCAAAAAGCTCTAAAAATGCTCAGACAGAGTCAATGAGACCATCCAAACTGTGGGATTGAAGACATTTTGTTACGAATGGTTTACAACTGATTTTCCACGCAAGACACTTTTTTACAAATTCCTGACCAGGTGCTTCAAACAGGCACTAAATAGAATAAAATGTTTGCCAACTGAATCCATGCTCCAGTATGAACTGTATTTATCCTCTACATAATAAGCAGCAAAAATCAGAGAGTATAAAAGACTTGCAAGGATACAAACACCCTAAAATCCTATAATGGTTATAGCACATGGTGAGCATGGTCATACCATATAGAGAGTCTGGCTATAGCACATTGTTATAGCACACAGAGAGTGTGGTTATTGCACATAGGGAGTGTGGTTATAGCACATAGGCAGTATGGTTATAGCACATAGGGATTGTGGTTATTGAGCATAGACTAATAATATTAATAATGATAATAATACATTTAATTTATAATGCACTTTACATTTGGATCAAATCTCAAAGTGCTACAAAGTAAAAGCAGATAAAAGCATCAATAAAAAATAAAATAATAACTATAAAAACATGTCCAAAAAGCAGCAATGTTAATTAAAGTTATAGGTTCTGCTAAAAAGGAAAGTTTTTAGTCCTTTTTTAAATGTGTCAGTCGTCTGTGGAGCCCTCAGATGGTCAGGGAGGGCATTCCACAGACGAGGGGCAGCAGAACAGAAGGCCCGATCATCCATGGTGCTGAGCTTAGTCCGGGGAAGGAGGAGGCGGTATGAGTGGGTAGAACGGAGGGATCGTGTTGAGGTCAGTGGGGTGAGTAGTTCTTT
>VRLP01009209.1:0-13585 GCA_009660295.1 Lophius piscatorius
GATTAATGCATGTCACTGGATTAATGCATGTTACTGGATTAATGCATGTCACTGGATTAATGCATGTCACTGGATTAATGCATGTCACTGGATTAATGCATGTTACTGGATTAATGCATGTTACCGGATTAATGCATGTTACCGGATTAATGCATGTTACTGGATTATTGCATGTCACTGGATTAAAATGATCATGATGATGATTACAATTATTATTATTATTATTATTATTATTATTATTATTATTGTATAGTTTTACCCATAAGCTATTGCTAAATGTTATATTATTATTGTTATTTTCAACCTAGGATCCCTGCTGCTGTTGCGGCCTGATCCTGGAAAAGCAAAAGAGAGTGGATTAGCATATCTGATATCATTACTTCTCTCTCTCTCTCTCTTTTCAAACCCAACCGGTCATCACAGTAGGCCGTCCACCCTGAGTCTTGGATCTGCTGAAGGTTTCTGCCCGTTAAAAGGCAGTTTTTTCTCGCTGCTGTCACCAAGTACTTGCTCACGGAGGATTTTGTTGGGTCTCTGTAAGATAAATATATAAAGAGTTTGGTCTAGACCTGCTCTTTCTGGAAAGCACCTTGAGACAACTGTTGTTGTGAATTGGCGCTATATACAGTAAATAAAGATTGATTGATGGATTGATTGCTTTCTGGTCAAGTATTTGGCATGTTTCTTGTCTGTTTCCTCTTCTTGCGTGTTTTACGTTTCATGTCACCTGTCATGCAGGGTACTCACAGGTAGAGCCACCAAGCGATCTTTAATTCTATGTGTTATAATCTCTCATTTAGATTGAAACAGTCTTGATGTCAGAAAATGCATCATACAAAATAAATACTAGGCCTATGCTGTAGTTCCAACAGCAAGGGAAAAGTCACCATTCCCCTGCGTTGTTCAAGCTATCCCACTGATTGAACTCTTCAAATTAAATAAAATAAAGTTATGTCCAGAGTATTTCCTTTCGTCATCGGGCAGCACGGTGGTGCAGTGGTTAGCACTGCGGCAGCACAGCAAGAAGGTACGGGGTTCAAATCCACCTCCACTGGCCGTTCTGTGCGGAGTTTGCTTGTTCTCCCCGTGTCTGCGTGGGTTCTCTCCGGGAACTCCGGCTTCTTCCCACAGTCCAAAAACATGCAATATAGGTGAATTGGTGATGCTAAATTTCCCGTGTGAGTGTAAGTGTGAATGAGTGTCTGTCTCTATGTGTAAACCCCTTGATGAACTGAAATGTCGACTCTTTCTGAGTACTACTCACAACTCGCTCAATGTAAGCAGAGATTTGCTCTTACCCGCTAACCTGAAAAGGATAAGCGGTCACTGAATGAATGAACGAATGAATGTTTTAACGGCGATCAACGCATTACTCTAAGTCTCGTGACTTAGAATAAACATCATTCTAAGTCACATGACTGTGCTAAAATATCAATATCTAAATAAAGCAATTAAAAAGAGCATCCGGGGAGACATCGCTTTTAAGTGTCCCTCGTAAACGCTTCCGTTGTCTTGTGGGATTTTTGCAGATCCTTTTTTCTTAATGTATTGTGTTGTGTGGTTTTTGCAACATGTGCATGTTGTCAAATCGATGGTTGCAGCACATTATCCCCTGTATGTCATTGTAAAAGACAATTATTCTACTACAGTTACCTGAAAACCCTAAAAGTACAGTAACAAAGTATTTGATCTCCACTATTTCGCACCTCCGACTTCTGCTTCACATTCGTTGTTTCTGCTTTCTTTTATGAGGTTGTTTCTCATTAGACGGTTTGGTGCTAAAGCACAGCGAAGAAAAGCGTCGCTGTGGATCTTTTTTTTTTCTTCTTCATCTGGGCTTTTGTCTCTTCCAAGAAAGACACATCATTCCTCCTTTTAAAGGTTAGTCAGTGACGCCGGTGAACAGGTGTGCTTGAAATGTCAATGGATTCTAATGAAAGGGAGGGAAATTCAAATCAAAGCCATTAAGCCCTGCGGCTCCTGGCACGGTGTGTTCACCCGTTCACATGCACAGTCCTTATTTCACAGACGGGCGTGAGTGTGTCTATCTCTGCTTCATTTGTTTAATACGGACAGTTTCTGCACTACCGAGCCATACAGGAACGTTCATAATACTTGAAAGAGAAAAGGCATTAACAGTGGGATATTAGGTTGAGTGAGGGGGCAGTTTATCAAATAGGCATTTCAAATGAATTTGACAGTGGAAAATAATGCAGTCTCAAGTGTCTTCTGTCCATCTTCCCTTCCTTCTGGTTAGACTCCATCTTGTCAAGGCAGGAGCTTCATTGGAGCAGGGGTCTGCCGCTTAAGAGATGCGAGGCTACCAAACGGAGAAATGTAAACATCGGCTTCAAAACGAATACTCGATGCTGTGTGGATGTTGCCATGGTGTGCTGCTTTGAGTGCTAGCCACTGAAATGTGTTTAAAGAGGCCAGCTGTGCTGGAAGTTTTCCTTTTTCCTGTTATATTCAGAAAATATTTAGAAATTTGTAAGACTCTTGTTGATACGTTTTAATTCAATACATGCTGCTGCTGTAAGTACGAGTCATGCATTTAAAAATCTCAGAGACCACTAAAAATATGACCCCCCCAATAATTCACAGCATTGTACAAACCCATTCAGTTCTTCAAGTCCAAGCTGAGAGCTTCTTATTCTCCCCTCAGAGGGGGTTTGTTTTATACTGCTGCCCTGAATGGATTGCATTCTATTGCCAGTAATGAGCACCATTGAGATGAGGTGAAGTCACTTAAGGGGCTGTCTGGGCAACACATGCAGCCATCCCAAGATGTATGACCGCAAGCTGCCTGCGTCCTGGCCCACCTCCCACCCCTCCAGGCCCAGCTCTTGTGGTTAAGGGCCTTGTTCCTGCCAGAGGAGGCTGACTGTTGTTGTTGGAATTGCCATAGCCACTTACATCGGCTCTCTCAATCAACAGGCACTACACTTCTTTAAACGGAGCCCAGAGATCAACAGAAAATACAAAACAGGAAGCAGCACCTAATCTCTCCTGCCACGGCCTCTCTCATCCCAGAAAAATTCATTCAATTTCACCTCACAAATAAGGCGGAGGTTTCTCGTGGGTTTCATTTTGATCGTAGGTGGCCAATTTTGTTTGCATGTCTGTCGGTGCTTATGCCCTCGTTTCCAGCATAAGCAGGAACTCCTGGCCACATGAGTGCTGTGAAAAACTTCGTCCATGATGGATGATCATTCACTTCCAGCAGGCAGGTGGGCAGCAGGCTAAATGCAATGGAGGTCTCTGCAACTGGCATGCCGACCAGACTGACTATGAAAAGCAGAGTGCTATTTTGCGATAATGGGAAAATGGCCGAGGGAAGGAAAATAACTATACCTCACTCATACATATTGCAAAATACTGCAATATGTTTTGGTATAACAGATTGAAATGATTACAGGGACAAGACTATTCAGCATTGGGATTATTCCTTTCATTTCACCTCATCTGTCATGAAGTGCCTGGACGCTCTGACCAGGGTGAGATAGAGAACAACCATTAAACCTTTATGGTTGGTAGCAACTTGGACCGACCCATTTACTTATGTTCACTTAGACTGATGAGCAAAGAGTGACACTGCGATGGTTCATGTCAGAGGGAGGGATATGTCTTCAAAAGTGATGTGTTGGAAGCAAGAATAATGGGCTATGACTTAACTTGAGACAATCTTTCTTGTTTATATCATATTTTACAGTATAATTTCATATTTTACCCAAGTTTTTTTTACGAAAGGAACTCATTTCCGAAAATAACTCAAAAATCATTACATGGATTATTTTTAAATGTTATACCCAC
Organism: Lophius piscatorius; assembly: GCA_009660295.1. NCBI lineage: Eukaryota > Metazoa > Chordata > Actinopteri > Lophiiformes > Lophiidae > Lophius > Lophius piscatorius. Next base: position 3,814 of record VRLP01009209.1, read on the forward strand.
ATAGACCTTGGTGTGAGGAAGAACTGGATTGATTCTGGGACAATTCGGTTGTATATTTCTGACACTAAATGCGTAGTTTTATCTCTGAATGTTTTTGGGTGATCATTTTATAATTTAGTCCAGATTTGTTGCATATGAATCGACTCAAGGATATCTAATATAATAATAATAACAATACATTTAATTTATAATATATATATTTTATTGTAAGCATTCATATTTTGCTCACTATGGGGAGACTTTTTTTTTCAAACACTGTTTCCTGGACATACTGTAACTTCACATTTAATTTAGGGAGTTCAATCACAGGGATGGCTTGCACAACGCTGGGAAGTGGGGACTTTTAGGGGATCTACCCTTGCTGTCGGGGACAGCAGCATAGGCTGGGTTTTGTTAATGAACCAACATACTGATGACATTTTATGCTGACCTTCCGTTGTGAGTACGGGGTACAGATCTGAGCCCAAAGATGTGTTTACATGAAAAATGTTTACACTTTATTATCACTCTTCTCATACAGAACACAGGACAAGATTGTGAAATTAGCAGCAGCAGTGGGGAGCCCCTCTAAGCAGATTGGGGTTCTGGGTCTTGCTCAAGGAGCTTTCGACATGTAGACCACAGGGATAATCCTTGGATTGGAGTGTCAATCTTCCAGGTGGGGATGACAGCTTTACCTTCTGAGCTACAGAACATGTTCCCCATGTGAGGCTTGACCTCACGACCTTCAGATTATGAGACTGATGCACTACCCACTGGGCCAAAAAGACCTCCACTCCCCTCTGTCACATCCACAGAAGGGTCTAATACCAGTGTTCATGGTGTCGAGGCATTACTTTGACTATGTACGTGATTTTTCCTTCACTAATTAGGAATAATAATTAATTGCTTTAAATTTCCGTTTGAATCATACTTGTATCTTATTGATTTTTTTATACGACTGTCTTCTGTTCATTACTTTGACTATGTACGTGATTTTTCCTTCATTAATTAGGAATAATAATTAATTGCTTTAAATTTCCGTTTGAATCATATTTGTATCTTATTGATTTTTTTATACGACTGTCTTCTGTTCATGGTCCGTATGTCTGTTTTCCAATAGTGACTTTTCATTTTCAGTGTGTTTTGTATGTAATATAAAGTTATTTCTTGCTGTGGTGCCAATTATGTATTGGTATAATATCAACATTGATATTTTAGAGATCATGTAGAATATTCAAGGCAGCAGACAAACTTTTGTTTGCACCTTTAGAAATTGTCAATTTTCTGACACCATTGTTATTGAGATTTTCTAATGTCATTAGTTTAATTGAAAGCCAGACACTGATAGTTGTCACACATTCTGTTCTTACTATTTCTTATACTTTCCTTGATGATCTTTCAGTGGCGATGTTCTGCTCATTGGAAGCAATGTTTTTGACCTGAGGGTTTGTGACTCATTATTGGATGTCGTCTGGCTGTGTGAGGGGCTTACACAGCCTCGCCCTTTATCCATGAGTGAAACAAAGATTTTTAATACATTTGTCCTTTCTCAGTCACTTCTTAGCTCTCACTTGTAAATAAAGGATCTCTGCTGATTCCATGTGAAAATGCAGCAAAAATTCAAGGAAACAGATTGTGGGTGTTGATGGGGATGTATTCAGAATGATGACGATGATAGAATGTGATGGGATGTAATGTTAATGAATTTTTCAATTCACTGCAGGGACTCAAGGAGTCTTAATTGGTCGTAAGAGCTTCGCTGATGGTACTCCCTCTGGAGAAACTGACATTTAGCCTTCAGCCCAATATCGATGGATTCATTCAATCTTGACAACCAGTCCAGGATTTAGGGGACCCCTCTATTCCCATATTGTTATTTCATTAAGAATACGGTAAGTGATCGTGGTGTAGCAATTTGAATGTAACTAAGTATGCATGGTCATATGAGTGCATGAACTGGTTTCAGTTTAAATATGTTTTTTTTGATGGATGGATGGATGGATGGATGGATGGATAGGTAGGTAGGTAGGTAGGTAGGTAGGTAGGTTGGTAGATAGCAGGGTAAATTTGGTGGTTTTAGCAGCATCCATTAATGTGCAGTATTGCAACTGGCAGATACACACACAGTGTGTGGTTTGTGTGAGGTGGATGAAGGGTTGTAGATTTCAAGAGTTTCAAACTAAACCCAGTTTCAGAGAGATTTGTTGAACATTCTGACTTTCAGTCAAAGGACCTGTGGTGGGTGTTGTAGTCTGCTGCCGAAGGAGCGGTTCAAAGACCCCACAATCTCATGTAGGGGGCGAGAGGAGTGGTTAACATCCAGGGGACATTCCAGGACAGAGCTGGACATCCTGACCAGCCTGTTGAGTCTTTTCCTGGTCCACTCGGTGCTTCCTCTACCCCAGCAGACCACAGCGTAGAAAGTGGACGATCCCACTACAGTCTCATAGAATGAGTCCTGCACACTGCTAAAGGACCTCAGTCTGCTCAGCAGTTAGAGGCGACCTTTGCCCTTCTCTTACCGGACATCTGTGTTTTCTGACCAGTCCAGTTTATTGCTGATGTGAACTCCCAGGTATCTGTAGGAGTCAACCCAAAAAAGCCTGTTGTGCTTGTGTTTTGTTTAGAAGGTTCAAAAGTGGTTCTGCACATACATGGAATGCATATGTTGCCGGAACCTGAATAAAAGCAGGAAAAAATTTATATTTCAACTGTTGAAATAGGAAAAACTTAGGGGAGGTATTATTCCAATGCAGCCATTATCAGCTTTGTTTATCATCTGCTTAGTATTTAAGGCTTTAGAGCAGCTTATTAACGCAGCAAAATAAATTAGTAGCCATAAAGGTACTTTTAGGGGATTCCTGAAAACCACTACCACCAGTATAATAATCTTCAAAAAGAGCTATATTCACAAACAACCTACTACTAGATGGTATGGAGCAATTAAGTTTATTCATTCATTATCTACCACTTATCCAGTTCAGGGTAACGGGTGGGCTTGAGCCTATCCCAGCTAACACTGGGAGAGAGGTAGGGTACACCCTGGACAAGTCACCAGTTCATCGCAGGGCAGACACACAACCACACACACTTATGGGCTATTTTCTTGTGTCACCTATATCACATGCTTTTGGACTGTGGGAGGAAGCAGGAGTTCCTGGAGAGAACCCACACAGACACAGGGAGAACATGCAAACTCCACACAGAAAGGCTGGCAGATGTGGATTTGAACCTAGAACCTTCTTGCTGTGAGGCAGCAGCACTAACCACTGCGACACCATGCCGCCCGGCAATTAAGTTTATTGTCTTTTTTTATTTTTCCGTTTTTTGTGAACAATCAATTGTGACTCTGAAAGCAAGAAACATCAATGGAGGAAAGTAAGAAAATACATATACTCATGAAGGGTTCTTAAGTACAAATGTGAGGTATTTTACTTTACTTTACGGTACTTTTCAGAGGACCACTTTTGTGCCAGTCCTCTCCGGCGAAAAACCACAAATCTGTTGATTTCAAATGTTTGTGATAAACTGAATAAGTTATTGGTTTTGAATGTTTTGGAACGCTTTAATATAAATTAACTATTTTAATCCCATCCTGGAAAACGCAAAGCTAAAAACAGGCTGATCCCATTGAAAGTTGACTTTTTGGAGATAATGCTTCAGTATGATGATCGATGAATGAGCCCATAATAGGTCTAATAGAGGGGAAGCTTATATTATTGGTTTTGGAATGTGAGAAGGAGTAAACACAAACATAAAGCATCATAAAACTAAAGAGTATTTGTGTACCTATTTTCAATCTGTCATATGTATATGTCTCACCAATGAAAAACGGTTATAGTTGATCCTCACCTTACATGTTGAAAAGCATTCTGGGAAACAGTCAAAGCAGTGGTGGAGGAGGTGATGTGAGGTTAGTGGGTAACGAAAAGCTCCCAAACGCCCCTGGAGATGAAGAACCAATGATGATTTGACACACCAGGTCTCTTTTACGACATGCCCAGTTATGCATAAAAGTGGAAATATTCTCGCTGGTTCCAGCCCTCATCAGTGTTTCACATCGGCCAGATCGCCCAGAACAGTCAGACGTTGGTTCGGTTTGGCTGAGAATAGATTTCTGTATGATCCTCACTGAAGGATGTTCAGAGGTATATTTTCCTTTACAAAATAAAGATGACCCTTCCAACTTTTTTGCATTACAGCACAAAGATCATTATTAAACTGGACGACCTATATTTTTTAGACAATAGACAAGTGTGTCGTTCAGTTAAAGTACATTTTTACAAACCTGGATTTCTCTATTTTTTTAATGGGTAAATTACGTTCCATACAGGAAAATTTAAAAACAGTACTTTGTAGAAGCAGTCATTTTTAATATGTCGAGGTTTTTTTTAATGGGACAAGGTCGCTCTCTGTTGAGTGTGGCTGGCCCAAGGTGACCCTTCTTCTTACCTAATGTCTGCTGGGATGGGCTCCAGACCACCCATATACCCTGAACAGCATAATCAGTTACAGAAAATGAATGGATGGAAGCAGCCTTTTAGTAAGTGACTATGGAAAAATATTGATTTAGATCTGATTAAATAATAGACCTACAGTAGGTCCCTGAATCCCCCTAATCTCCTGTACCAGCAATTCCTCTGATTCAACTCCTCACAATAAATGCGAAGGCATGACTGATTTGGATTAATGGTTAGAAGTTACGTGTAGAAAACAGTGTTTTTGTAAAAAAAAAAGAAAAAAAAAACTCCCATTAGTGAGTAAAATATGAACTTTTACGGTAAAATATGACAAGATAGATATCCTTGAGTCGTGTCACAGGCGACAAATTTGAATGAAGTTATTTCAGAAAAACAGTGTTTTTCATAAAAAAATCTCCTCCCTCTTGATTAAAATATGATTATTATAGTAAAATATGTTAAGCGATAGATCTCCTTGAGTCAATTCACATGTACCCAATTTCAGCTACATTGAACAAATGGTTGAAAAATGATTGCCCAAAAACATTTGCAGAAAAAGCTTCCCCCATTGTCGGAAATATAAAACTGACCATTCTATAAATCATTCCAGTTGTTCCTCTTATGGGGGTATAAAATTTGAACAAGATCCATGCAATGGGTTTTGAGAAATGTGGTTAACTCTAAGGATATATGGAAACTGACGCAGACGTGGTGATACATATCTTGGCTATATATCTTTGGCATCAAACTAACATTGTAGAAGCGGCTGCAAACTAATCAGACCATGTCACAGCAGCACGCCAAAGGAGCTGAAAGGCTTTACGTTCGGAGAACCTCTGTGTGAACTGAACATGTCCCAGCAGCATATCAGGCAGAAAAATTATGCATTAATGGCCCGTGGCCCCTTACCGTGCATTACACTAGCGTGCAGCTTTCCTCTCCAATAGTTATTTATTCCTGCCCTGTAATTAGGCCTGTCTGCCTCTAAAAAAAAGTCGATTTGTTTACTCTGATGTTTCTTTCTCATTATGTCCCCCCTGGAGAATTACGCTGCATGTAGCCACCGGTGCACAGTGGTAGCCAGGGTTGTTTTCAGCAGTGATGGATACTTCTTCCTTTGTTCTCCCAAGGAAACAATTTTTTTCCCGGATCAGTTATGGAACCAATGTATGGTCATTTGCATGTACTGTAAATGCACTGCTTCTATCTGTCACAGGCTAGGGTTATGTAATGGATGGAATTTAATTTTGGAAAACCTGAGTCACATTTCTCATAAATGTAACACTGGAGCCCTGACCGGGTGAGATGTTAGACACACAAACCCTCTAGGCTCAGGGCAGTTGTTTACACGCTGACTGACAGCTTGTCTCGGCTCTCACATCAGGTAGGATAGTCTTATGTCCCGTTTTGCCTGTGGTGGAATGGATAATGAACAACTATTGTATTTGAAAAAGACATTTGTAAGAGTTGCTGCGTTGCTGAGGCACATTATAGATTTTTAGAAGATGTGTGTTCACTATTTATGGTCGACATTTATCAAGGATAATTGTGCATTTACACCAAATATAAAATATTTTTCTGCACAGCAAGGTTACATAGAAAGGGAATGTAAAGCTTTGGGTAGTTTGATATTATGCTGTGTGAAATTCAAATAAATCTACCTTATTGCTGGTGAGTTAAAACACTTCACTTTATAAGACTATGTGCTGCGAAGTAATTTGAACAAATAGATTCTCCACATTTCACTCAATTCAGTGGGAGGTTGATGCAGAAACGTATTGTTGTATGTGGAAACCCACAGTTCTATTACACAAGTTTCTGTAACTACCAAGATCTGATGAAAAAGGAACGAAAAAGTCGGGGGGGTAATTAGAATTATCTTGTAATAAAAATATATTGATTCCTTGATTCCAGTGATCAGTTGGACAGAAACAGTGAAACCAAACATTCCAACAACATTAATGAGGTGAAACTTCAGGAGATACTATAGCCAGTGGGATCCATCCTCCATGAATGTCTCGGTAGAATTCCAGAGACAATCCATCCAGTAATGGACGATATATTTCAGTCTGGAAAAAGTGATGGGCATTCAAGTCGAACTTAATTGCCATCATGGCAAATACTTCACATCTGAACTCTGGCTCCAAAGAAATAGTCATAAACAGTTGGAACAGTGGCCTACTGGAACAGCTTATCTTAATTATAGAAATTAGTGTCAAACATTTATGGTGCAGGATTGCTGAAGATTTAGTCATCAAATTAAATAAATACGGAACATCGCCGTAATCCTGAGGTCATGTCTATAAAAACATCAGAGGCTCACATATGGGTTTAATTGGGCTAAATAACAGAACAATAATTTGGGCTTATTGAGAGTATAAGGGTCAAATCGTATTGAGCCTTAAAAATTAGGATAATGGATAAGTCAGCCCGTGTTAAGTCTCCTTCCCAAGGCAAAAATCTCAATATACTGTGTGCTGGAATAACGACCCAATATACAACTCTATTTCCACATTTGTGTCTATATAATGACATTGCAGAAAATTTAAAGAACATCTAAAATCACACAATGACACCCTTTCCACAGATAAACTTACATTCACACAACATGTATGTTTGTAGGTAAGTTTATCAGTTCAAAACATGAATGTGAAACTTACTGCCGTCATGGCTGCTGCAACCAGCATATAAGCCTTATATTGACTTATATGCTGCTTTTATTTTTGCACATTTTGCATTTTTGCACATATCTTTATGCTTCATACTCTATTTATTTATTACCACTAAACTTCTAAACTATTATTGTTGAGTTTCTTAGCAAAATTATTTTAAACTTTTGTATGGTGAGCTCACAATAAATATCTTGAATCTAAATTTGTTTTTTGTTTTTTTTGGTCTTTATCAGTGCAAAAACGCAGATCAGGACATTACAGTGTGAATACAAGACAGAACCCTAAAATAAAAACAAATACGAGAAAATAGTAATACAAGTAACAAGTATTTGTGAGTATAGATGAAAGTGTGTGTGAGTTACTGTATGTGTGTGCGCGTGTATGTGTATGACTTTGTGACTTTTGCTAAAACTATGTTGGACTCCGTTGTTTTCTCTGGACCCCTCCCCAATCTGACCAACGATGACTTGTTTAGCCGCATGTCATCGTTCAACCGCTGGTTGTCGAGGTGGTGTCCAGCAAACGAAGTGGGCCTGGTAGACAATTGGCAAACTTTCTGGGTGAAGCCTGGTCTGATTAGGAGAAACGGTATCCATCCCACTTTGGATGGAGCAGCGCTCTTATCTAAGAATCTATCTGAGTTTCTTAGACAAGACCAGGACGCAGAGTCGTAGTCTTACATGCCTCTCTGCGCCTCCTTCAGAGTCACCCAGCCCAAAACCCGTAGATGCGGTGTATATTACTCCTGAATATTAGATTTCTAATATCTAAAACAGTTTTAGTAGATGATCTTATTTTAGATCATCATATTGATTTATTCTGTCTGAGGGAGACCTGGCTGTGTGAGGAGTAATATGTTAGTTTTAATGAATCTAGCCCCACTACTCATATTAATACTCATATATCTAGAAGTACAGGCCGAGGAGGTAGAGTTACAGCCATATTTAACTCCAGTTTACCATTAAATCCTAAACCCAAACCTGACTGTAACTCATTTGAAAGCCTTACTCTCAGTCTTACAAATCCAAACTGGAAGCATAAACCGCCATTCTTATTTGTCATAGTGTATCAGCTCCAGGCCTGTACTCCAAATTTTTAAATGAGTTCTCTGATTTTCCATCAAACCTAGTCCTTAAGACAGATAAAATAATCATACTAGGTGACTTTAACATTCACATAGATGAAGACAGAGATAACATTTAACTTAATATTAGAGTGTATTGGTTTCAGTCAGTGTGTTAATGAGCCCACTCACTGTTTTAATCACACCTTGGATTTAGTCCTGACTTACGGCATTGATATTGAAAAACTAGTAGTTCATCCACAGAATCCTCCGCTATCGGACAACTGTTTGATAACTTTTAAATTCGCAATGCTAAATCAGTCGCCAATAGAAAAATCTTTCTACGCCAGAAATATATCTGAAGAAGCTGTAATAAAATTTAAAGAAGATATTCCATCAGCCCTGAGTTCAGTTGCATATCTCAACTTAAAAGAATCTCACTCCTGGGCAAATTGATTATTTGGTCGATAGGGCTGCAAGCTCACTGAGATTAACTCTGGAAACTATCGCCCCCCTAAAAAAGAAGAGTGTGAAAAAGAGGAGAGCAGCTCCATGGTTTAACAACCTGACTCCAAACCTCAAGCAAACAACTCATAAACTAGAAAGAAAACGGCGACACACTAAACTTGTTGAGTCCCGATTAGCCTGGCAAGATAGCATTAAAAAATATAGGAGAGCCATTGGCAGCGCCAGAGCGGCCTATTACTCTGCACTGATAGAGGAAAATAAAAACAACCCCAGGTTCTTGTTCAGCACTGTAGAAAGGCTGACAGAGATTCAGAGTTCTATTGAGCCCCGTATTCCTAGAACCCTTAGTAGCGATGGCTTTGAGTTTTTTAATGACAAAATTAAAAGTATTAGGGACAACATCCACAACCTCCTGCCTTCAATTTGCTGAAGTTTACACCCCATGACTATGTGCTTGGAAACAACAGATAGACCGGCAGCAGATCTGGACCGCTTCAGTCCTATTGATCTGAAACAATTAACTTCCCTTATTTCCTTATCCAAAACAACAACCTGTCTCCTAGACCCTATCCCAACTAGTCTACTTAAAGAAAGTGTACCCTTAGTCAGCAACTGTCTATTAGAAATCATCAATCTAGTCTTTTAAAGTCCTTTAAAATAGCCATAATAAAACCACTGCTTAAAAAGCCCCCCCTTGATCCAAAGGCTTTAGCAAATTACAGGCCGATATCTAACCTTCCTTTCCTCTCTAAAATCTTAGAGAAAGTGTTGGCCGAAATATTGTGTGATTTTCTGCGTAAGAATAGTTTATTTGAGGATTTCCAATCAGGCTTTAGAGTTCACCATAGTACAGAAACAGCACTGGTCAAAGTTACGAATGACCTTTTAATGGCATCTGATGAGGGACTGGCCTCTGTTCTGGTCTTGTTGGATCTTAGTGCTGCATTTGATACTATTGACCACCAAATTCTAATACAAAGACTTGAAAACTTAATTGGCATCAAAGACACTGCATTACATTGGTTTAAGTCATATTTATGTGACAGATCTCAGTTTGTATCTGTTAACAATGAATCCTCCATGCATAGTAAAGTTACCCACGGAGTTCCCCAGGGATCTGTGCTTGG
>VRLP01009210.1:0-13585 GCA_009660295.1 Lophius piscatorius
TACATTTAATTTATAATGCACTTTACATTTGGATCAAATCTCAAAGTGCTAAATATATATATATATATATATATATATATATATATATATATATATATATATATATAAAACTAAGCTATTATCTTGTTAGCACAAGGTCAATTAAAAAAATCCACAAAGGAATTCATGTGCTCACTAGAAACACCTAACATGTAGTCTAATAATAATAATGATGATGGTGACAATAATAATAATAATCCCCTCCACCGAGCAAAGGACCTGTTGGCTCTGGAGAGTTTGTTGAACAAGTTCCTCAATAAAGTTTAAATTCTATTCCTTGGGTGGACCTCCGCCAGTTTGTAAGGCTCAAGTGGCATTGAATGATACTTTTCCTTTAGTCCTGCGCTTCAGATCATGCCATCTCCTTTTGCAGTCTTCAGGTGTGCGTTTGGACAACCAACAGAACTGACCGACTGGGATACTAAATCCCTTCTGTGGTTTTTTGCTGTCCCAGTTAGGTTTGATGTGTTGCGTTTTGTTGAATGCCGCTTCACCTCTTCTGTCGAAACTTTTTATTTTCCGTTCTGTATTGTCCCGCCTACTGTAATGTAGGCGAAAAGACAACATCAATTGCCACATTGATAAGAGCAATCAGACACAAATCTGGGGAAAAGTGGTGTTTGTGCTGGCATATCATTGATTCAATATCTTTTCTGAATGGTTCCTTTAGACGGCTCCAAATAGCGGTTGCAAATGATCATCATGAATCAATGATTCATGGAGCGATTAACAGCCGCAATTCATTTTTTGTGAATTCACCCCTGAGGGCGAAGATTTATCCTGTGGTGATAATTAAGAGGGTTATTTGTGCAGCCATTGTTGCTCTCTTCTCCTCTTTAAAATGTGTGTGTAGTCAACACCTTTGACTACAACACACTCCTCTGCTACTACTCTCCTCTACACACACGCACGCACACACACTCACACACACACACACACACATACACACCTTTTACTTGACCAATGAATGCTCCTATGATTCACCATCAGCTCCACTGCAGTCTCACTCACTTTCTGTCTATGGTGCACAAAACGGAGGCATGAAACCACTGAAATAACGTGACCCTTGTAAAAAGGTTTTGGTGCACAATCTCAACTCACAGAACAGAAGATATAATATTATACGAGTGTCAATGGGATTTTGTTGTCAAGAAACTGCCACAGAAAAAGCTTCTATTCTGTTTTTGTGTCTCTCAGACTAAACGCTGTCGTTTCTTGAAACTGGATTTAGTTTCAAGAAACAGAGACAACCTGAGTAAAAACAAAAATATTTTAGATTATACTTTATCTAAAAAGTACCACTTATCCAAAACCCATATACCCTGTGTGAAAAAGTATTCCCCCCCGAACTGAGTATCTAGTTTTTCCACGTTTTGTAGGAACAACTGGAACCAAACTCCTCTGATGATTAAGAACCGTCTCTGACGTCACTGTGGTGGAATTTTGCCCCATTTTACCTTATAGAAATGCTTTAGCACGGCCACATCGTGAGGGTTTGTGATCACGAACTGATCTTTCAAGGTCCCACCACATCATCTCATTGGGGTTCAGGTCCAGACTTCGACCAGACCTCTCAAAAACTTTTATTTGATTAATTTTGATCCAGTCCTGCTGCCTGAGCCGCATAGGCTAATGACCTGACATTCATCTACATCATTTTCTGTTAGAGAGCAAAATTCAAGTTTCCATCAATTATGGTGAGTCATCCTGGTCCAGAAGCAGCAAAGCATCTCCACATCACACTGCCATCTCTATATTTGTCCATAGGTATGATGGGATACTGTGTGTTTGATTAACACCAGATGTAACAGGACTTTAGTCCCCTAAATAATTCAACTTGCTACTCATCAGTCCATAGAATACTCCCATAAAAGTGCTGAGGGTCATCAAGGTGTGTTGTGGCAAAATTCAGAAGGATCTTAATGCTCTTCTTTTCTTCTCCCCACTTTTCCGTGGATGCTGTTTGTACCCAGTTTATTTGGAAAAGTGGAGCCGGGAATCCTGATCTTTCTTGAGCCGAGAGAGGCCTGCAGTTCTTTGAATGTTTACTTTGGAACTTTTGTGACCTCCTGATTTGCCCTTCAACCTGTATTTTGAGGGAAGTTCGGAGGTCGTCCACCTCTGTGAGGTTTAACTATTGTCTCAAGTCTTCTCAATCTGTAGATTATGGGTCTCACTTGGGGTCCATGGAGTTCCAGAACCTTAGAAATTATTTTGTAACCCTTCCCAGACTGATGTATTTCAATCACCTTCTGGAATATCTTTTGAGTTTGGCATTGTGTTCTCCTGGTGAGACCTGCAATCCAACTTCCTGCTTCTGAAAACGAGAGTATTAATGCGGTTTGGTTGGTTTTTGATTTACTTTAGAGGATGTATAATAGTTTTGTCCCACAGGTGAGTTAGGTATCGGATACTCTTTTCGCCACATTGAATAAAATTATCATTTAAAATAGGCGTTTTGTTTTTACTCGGGTTACCTCTGCTTTTTTTTTCAACTTCATTTGAAAAACCAAAAAAGTTGAGGATTCCAGAACAGTTTCCCCACACTGTATTATTACAGAAACACTGGATTAGATGATGTAAATGTCTTTACAATGACATTTGAACCTTATATTTTATTGTCACATTTGCATTGACCTCTAACTGTAAGAAGGTCCAAAAACATTACAGTCAACTTTTTGGTGTTGAAGAACGTCATCAACCAAAAGGTTTTTGAGCATCAAATCTTCTCAGCATATTTGAGGTCATATTGTTCTGTGTTTTTGGCAGCTACAGAGACAAATAGTTATTAGAAAATAAACCGCATGTGTCTCTTCTGCCACTTGCAGAAAGGTTTGGAAATGAAGAGAGAAGAATACGAAAGTCTACCAGGGTGGAAGCAAGTGAACGTAAAGAAGGCCAAAGGACTGTTTTAAGCGGGAGTTTAATCAGAGGTGGTGCGTGAAGTGGATGACTAACAAGTTAGGATGGAGACAGAGGAAAACCTGCTTTCGGATGTTGACGCTGGGAAAATGAATCTGGAGAAATAAAGGAAGAGGCTGGAGACACACTCGCCTTGCTTATAGTCATGTTTTACCTTTCAACGTTACAGAATAAAATCAAATGTTTTGGTACTTGGAGGCTTCTCCAAACACTCAAAGTGACCCTCATGGAGAAAATGTGCACAATTGAACCCTTTGGTGTCCGAGTGCCATGCTGTGTGTATGTGTGTGCGATTGTATATAATGTTTTTATATATGTGTGTGTGTGTGTGTAATGTTATTTGTGTAAATTTGTCTTTAGGTGCAATTTCTGATGTTGTATCTATGTAAAATCTGATCCTGTCACGTCAGACGTGCTGAGGAGAGGTGTTTTCTTTGTGTCTGGATGTCATCGGGCCTGGTGGCTGAATCATTAGTGTGAAGCAGCAGAGTCTGAATCACTGAACTCCTTAGAGCGGAGAGGTTGTAATGTAAAGGTTGGACTTTGAGGAGAAGCAGCAGCAGCAACTTGAGGAACCTGATTGTATAGTGCCTTGCTTTTTGTGTACAGTTTATATACGAGAAATTCTAGTCTGCATTTTTAAAGACTTCCTTTGTGATATAAGAGATAGTGGATTAAATCAGTGATGCTCAATTCAAACCGTGTCTCATTTTCTGTCTCTTACTTCTGAGCGGTGTTCTAATTTCAACATTTTATCCCATTTTAAAGTGTAACACAAACACATTCCATACATTCAATATACAGATACAGACAATGAGGTTTTTAGAAAAATTGAGAAAGAGAATCTCTGAATATCTGAGTCAATTCAAAATGAATTGGGAATTAGGCCAAACATTTGCAAAGAAAAAAAGACATTACAAGAAAAATTAGCAAATTTACAAAGAAATATGTTTTAATATTTCTTTATTGTTGTAATATTACAACTTTTTTCTTTTGATTTTATCTTGTTTTTTTTTAAATTATTATTATTATGAAATTTTCTCATAATATTAAAAGGTAAATCCCCAATTTTGCAAAAACCATATTGGCGTATATAACATTATATTATATATTATTTAAAAACGTATCTTTTCACCTCCTCAATCACCTTCTGGTACGCTGCTGCCACTATCAGGGACAATGATGGACTGCAGCCTATCAGCTGAGAAGGTGATAGGCTTCAATCTGGCTTCAATCTGCCGTTTCTCCAGGACTTGTATACATCCAAGACCCTGAATTGGGCAGTTCTATTTCATCCTTACTGACCGCCAGAGGCTGTGCTTTAAGCACTTGATTCTGTGTGACTGACGCTCTGGCGGTCATCCAGGATTCATAGAACCGTAGTTGTATACGTCACTCTCGTTCTATTTCATCCTTAATGACCGCCAGAGCATTCAGTCACTCAGAATCCAGTGCTTGAAGCACAGCCTGGCGGTCATCCAGGATTCATAGAACCGTAGTTACTCTCGATTTTTGGCAAACCCTCTCACTCCGGGCGCTTGTTTGATTCCCGCCCCTCTAGCAGGAGACTCAAACAAGTCTCTTGCCAGAGGAGTCAATCAGGACCAAAACCTCAAGCCACAAAAACATTTTTTACTGGCTTACCAATCAGACACAGTGACAAGGACCAAAGGAGGGCAGTATGTGAAAACATCAGGAAGAAGGAGCACCGAAAGAAAGAAGTACTGGGGCTGAGGGAGCATCTGGAACCGGTGTGGAAGGTGAAAGCCAATGTGATATGTGTGTGTATATATTATTACATTTTGTAATTCAATATTTTAATCTTTACAGATGTTAGACAGAAAATGCTGAAAACTAAGTTTCAAGTGTTTCCAATTAGATTAAAAAAAGCTTCATTGAAAAATGAAGAGAGACCCTCAGCTGTAAATAATACTCATAAATAATTTATGACACTACATTAATGTGTAGCATCCGTGGACTTTCCTCATAGATCTAGAACATGGAAGGAGAATTCATTTTCTTTATCAAAGTAAAAGTAAAAAGTAAAACATTTTTAATTCTACTCCATTACAAGATTTGAAGTTGCCTGAAAAAAACCTTGTTGCATAATTTTCCTCTGCAAAGTGTGAGATTGTTGTCGAACTGTCGTTGAGGCAAGGCTTAGACCCAGGTGCAGACACACGACAGAAGGCAGGGCAGGTACAGTTAAATATTTAATTCATTCAAAAATAAGGCACGAGGAAAAAGCATGAGAGAAAACAGAAAACAACTTAACAAAAACACTAGGAAATGGCTGGGATGAGTGATGACATGAGGAAACATCAACAACAATCGTGTAAGGTGAGGACAGACTATATACACTGATGTAATGAGACCATGAGTGACAGCTGGAAGGGAAACACAGGTGAACACGATGGACGATCACACAAGAGGGGAAACAGGTGAACATGATGGACAATCACACAAGAGGAGAAACACAGGTGAACATGATGGACAATCACACAAGAGGGGAAACACAGGTGAACATGATGGACAATCACACAAGAGGGGAAACACAGGTGACATGATGAAAAATCACACATGAGGAGAAACACAGGTGAACATGATGGACAATCAAACAAGAGGGGAAACACAGGTGAACATGATGGACGATCACACAAGAGGAGAACAGGTGAAGATGATGAAAAATCACGCATGAGGAGAAACACAGGTGAACATGATGGAAAATCACACAAGAGAGGAAACAGGTGAACGTGATGGACAATCACACAAGAGGGGAAACACAGGTGAACGTGATGGACAATCACACAAGAGGGGAAACACAGGTGAACATGATGGACAATCACACAAGAGGGGAAACACAGGTGACATGATGAAAAATCACACATGAGGAGAAACACAGGTGAACATGATGGACAATCAAACAAGAGGGGAAACACAGGTGAACATGATGGACAATCACACAAGAGGAGAACAGGTGAAGATGATGAAAAATCACACAAGAGGGGAAACACAGGTGAACATGATGAAAAATCACACACAAGAGGGGAAACACAGGTGACATGATGGACAATCACACAAGAGGGGAAACAGGTGAAGATGATGAAAAATCACACATGAGGAGAAACACAGGTGAACGTGATGAACAATCACACAAGAGGGGAACAGACAAAACAATGGAACAAGACACAGAGAGAGAAAAGGAAAACACGTGAAACGCACAAAGATTACGCTAAGAAGGAATAAAGAAATAAACAATAAACAAAAAAAGGCAAAATAAAAGAAACATAGCAGGAAATGTAAAACTAACTATACAACACCCATACCACTTTCAAAATAAAACAGGAACATAGATAAAAGAACATTAAATAAACACAAAGTCATAACAAGTATTATTAGAAGGATACATTTACACTAAATGATGAATCCCTGCAGTGTCACATATATGTCATATTATGATAGTATGAGGGTCATAAATGCATTAATTGAAGGACGTGTTATAATATTTCAGGTCAAACTGGAGCTCAGGTCTACATTATTTTGGCTGTTAATGTTCGGTTGAAACGTTAAACATTGACATTGAAGATTAAACTTGACCTCAGGCTGCTCCCAATGCTAATATGTAACCCTCTCTGACAAACAAAGACTGCTGGGTCTTTACCAAAGGTCTTTATGCTAAAGTGGAATCATTGTTAGATTTACAGTTGTGTAAGAAAACATTATTTGAGTACTGGTGGTTCTCTTTCTGGCGCAATGCTGGATCACCAGATCCAGAATAAAATACAATATAATTCATTTATGCATAATAAGTGCATAAATGAATTATGCCCCCCCCCCCCCCCCCCCCCCCCCCCTCCTGGAGCCTGATTGGTGGGGGAATCCAGGTCACCTGGTCTTGTGACCTATATCCATTGTATGGTCCCATAGCACTTCCACACAGTTTGAGTTTACCATAAGCTACATTTACATATGTAATCTAATTCCAGCCACTATTCCTGTAGTTTTTTCTCATCCTGTCATTAATTTTGAAGCATGCTGTGATTGTCTGGGGGCTCGTCAGGACCATATAAAAACTTTGGTAAGATGAAATGTGTTTTTGCTTTAATTTGGAGACATTTGGCATCATATTTCCAACATCCTGTCCCAGTGGGAGTTTAGATTTGATTGTTATTAGACTTGTGGTTCATTTTCTCTTCAGGGGAGAGAAAGTTCTTAGTCTTTCCCTTTTAGTCTTGGTTTCAGTCTGGCATTAGTCCATTGTGCTTTATGGTTAGAAAATGTGACTGAACCTGTTTATAATGTGACCCAGTGGCTGCATGTATTTGCTGAAGAGTAAGAGGCTGAGGGTGGAGCCCTTCGGTGGAGGACAGCACAAGTTGAAGGGGCCACCAAGCATGAGGCGTTAACCATGGCTATTGAGGAAGCCCAATTTTTGGGGGAGCATTTTATAGCATGTGAGGATTTAATACACAGAATTATCAAAGTTGATACAACCGAAAAAAGTTCTAATAAGGGCAAGTTTTTTTTGTTTTATTATTATATTTAAATTTAAATAAGAATTTTCTATTTTCCATAAAATTTGTTGAGTGTCTATGGTTGTTATGGTAATATTTAAACAATCAACATCATCTCTGACCTGTATGGAGGTCCTACATAAAAAAACACTGCTTGGTCTTCCTTTGGAGGATATCTAACCTCTCTTGAATGTTGCAAACTAAAAGCTGACTCGCCTGTTCACTCCGTTACAGGATCTTTAGCTCCTGAAGAGATGTCCTCCCTGCTCAGACTGAGGGTGCTGCCCACAAACAGATGTTTATATGATGAGCCTGTTCAGGTGAAGATGGATGGGCTGAGGTCGGGTCAGGTGGTCACCATGAGAGCCAGATCCACTGATGACAAAGGAGTGGTGTTCAGCTCCTCGGCCACCTACAGGGCTGATGGGAGCGGGGAGATCGACCTGGAGAGAGACCCCTCGCTCAGTGGGAGCTACGTTGGAGTTGAACCCATGGGTCTGTTTTGGTCGATGAAGCCGGACACTTTGCACAAGAGGTTTCAGAAAAACAATTCCTTGATCCCTCATGTGGTGAAGATCTCTGTGCATGAGGGGGAGGGGGAGGGCAGGATGTTGGCAGAAGTGACCAACGAGAGGTCTCTGATTGCAGACGGGGTCAGCAGGCTCCCTGTTCAAATAGGGAATATTCGGGGTGTCCTGTTTACTCCTCCAGGTTGGTTTGTTTTTATTTCATTTTGCTTTATTTTAGACTGTAGATTCAGAGGAAAATGCTGGTATTACTTTGCAGTCTATGGCAGACCCTCTGAAAAACAAACTTTAGTGTTGTCTGTTCATTCACAGGCTCATCTATGTGACTCCAACCTGAGGAGAAATGTTATGTTTTGATGTGAACTGATGCAGAACCCAAATTAAATTGGAGGAGTCTCAATTTCAGTTGGTTTTGCTCTGGTGACCGTAATCAGTATTGCATGTCATATTACTTTTCCCCCAACACAACCGAGTGAACACATGAGTCAGGATGATTTAAATTGCTGTCGTTGACTCAAGAAGCCTATCAGGGAATTCATTTTTATGCTATATGTGACAGTGGGTCCAGTAAAAGGAACACGTAGCGGTAATGGTGTCAGCAGTGGTGCCGCTTAAGAATCGTATTGAAGGCAGTGTTATTTTTACTTTTTGTTGAGGTGGAGGTCCTTTCCCTGCTGTGCTGGATCTGTACACTTCTAGTGGAGGTCTGTCGGAGAAGAGGCCCTCTCTGCTGGCCAGTCGAGGATTTGTGGTCCTGACCGTAGCGCTGTTTGGTCGTGACGGCATGGCAACAAACAACACGGAGTTCCATCTAGACTATTTTGAGGAAGTAATAAAGTTTTTGAAAAACCAAGATAAGGTGAGTTGCAAAACCAAATGTAAACAAAAAGCAAGTTTTGTTGAATACCCAAGACTTCTAATCTCACTGGTGTGCGTGTTATGTGCTGTTAGTGCGCTGTTAATCCTCTTAGTCTTTGGAAACTCAGACGCCTTTGAGTAAATACGGCCGTGGCTTATACACCCATAGATAGTGTACCTATCAAATTCAATAAAGGAAACAAAAGTAGTGAAGAGTATTACGGCCAAATTAATATAAAACTCCAATTAAGCTATGCTAATTTCACAAATGTGCCACATAAGCATCACTTTGTTATTTAGAACCAATATTATTTGGATTCTTACCTATAAGACCTGTATTCAAAAGTCTTATTTTTTCGCCAGAATTTGTAAATCAAAATAAGGTCTACACTGTTATCCCACTCAGCAAGGGTATATCCCAGAAATGTCCCAAATCCCCTGCGTTGTACTAGCCATCCCCAAGCAATGAAAACATTTGGAGAGTAAGCTTCCCCTAGTGTTGGAAATATACAACAAACCTTTCCCAAAACCAATCCAGTTTTTCAGCGTACTAAGGTCTATGGGAGTATAAAATGTAAAAGTGATCCTTGAAACAGTTTTTGAGTTACCGCGTTAACACGAAGGAACAATGGCGGCAATGACTATTCGATAGTTTACCCCTAACCCCATCCCAAGAATCTAAGGTGGTGCTCAAGTGTCTTCCTCCAAACAAGCTATGTCTTTTTCATATGCTTATATAATAAAACAACATAATTATGGATGTTATTTTCATTCATTTAAAGAGACACCTCTGTATTTTACACAATGCACCTTTAAATGGAATAAAGAGCAGAACTAGGCCTACGCTGTCAGCCACGACAGCGAGCGTAAATCCCTCTAGTGAGCAAAATATGAACTATTAGAGTAAAATATGATTCGTATACAAGAAAGATCTCCTTGAGTCGATTCATTTACACCAAATGTGGGCTAAATTGGGCAATGGTTGCTAAATTATGGCCCGAAAGAAATTTGGAGAAAAATCTCCCACTGGCGTCGGAAGTATAGAACATATCCAAAATCAATCCATTTCTTCCTCACACTAAGGTCTATGTGGCTACAAAATTTGAAAAATTATCCATGAAATCATGTTTGAGTTATCGCACCAACACAAAAGATCTGTTGCGGTGGCGGACGCAGCGGCAATGGTGATTCCATAACGTCCACGACCTTTCTGGGATATAGTAAGCCTTTTCCTGGACAACCATTAAATTAAGTGATTGACTGCAATGTTTAGTCACCTAAGAGAAAATCTCTTTACGTGTGCTTTTTTCCCCAGGTGGGCAGTAAAGGAGTCGGTGTTATTTCACTTTCAAAAGGCGGAGATCTTGCTCTTTCAGTGGCTTCCTTCCTGCCAGATGTTGGGGCAGTGGTGTGGATTAATGGCTGCTCTGCTAACACAGCATTCCCTCTCTACTATAAGAAGAGCCAGGTTCTTTCTCCACTGATGTATGATTCCAGCAAAGTGATTGCCCTGGAGTCAGGGGCGAGTATCGTCAAGTATTCTCTGCATGACCCGCTGGCAGAGGAGAACAAGGGCAGCCTGGTCCCCATTCAACAAGCCAGTGGACATTTCCTGTTTATGGCGTCAGAGGACGACCTCTGCTGGGACAGCAAAGGTTACGCGGAAGAAATGATGGGGAGACTAAAGCATCATGGGAAGGACAACTTTGACAGTTTGATATATGCTGGAGCAGGACATTACCTGGAGCCACCTTATGGACCCTTCTGCTCATCCAGTCTTAATGGGGTTTTGGGTAAACCAGCCCTGTGGGGAGGTGTTCCAAAAGTCCACGCTGCTGCTGAAGTCCACATGTGGAAGAAGATGCAGGAATTTTTGAGATCTCACTTAAGCTTTGATCCTTCACACTCTACAGCGAAGTTATAGATGCAAATGGTTGTCAATTAATCTAATGAAACTCCAGTGATTTAGAGAAAATAATCCTGCTGACACCAAACTACCCAACATATGTCAGACTTTATCCTACCCCACCCCTCAGAAATTATCCGTGGAAATCTGTTTAGTAGATTTTTTGCAAAATCGGCAGAATAGGTTGAGCACAATATTCTTCCATCTTTCCTCTGACCGAGTTTAAAGGTCATTTTAACTACTTTATATGGTGTTTGGTATTTCTTCCTTTGTGATCATGTATATTTAAATAGCCTTTTAAAATGAGCATCGTTAGAAGTTGTTACTTAATCCATAAAATAACATAATCACTTAATCACACATGATTTACCCTAGATGACATACGTCGTTGTCACGGGACAGGAAGGTTACAGAAAAATGTGATCTGAAAAGTAAGTGTGGGTATGGGGAAGTGGAGTGGGGTAGATGAATTTAGTAGCGTAAAATTGGAAATAATCATAGAAAAATATCTCAAATTAAGCACAGTACTTGAGTAAATGTACTTAGTTACTATCCACCATGAGGGAGCTGAAACTCTCTTTTGTTTTATCATATCTTGCCTAGCAGTATTGGCTTTCCTAAGGAATATTGAGTTACTTCTAAATCACACTTCCTGTCTGATCTTTACAAATAAAGTTTTACCTTGGAGCCCTTTTGAGACTTTTATTTAAAAACACGGGAGTTTCCTGTTTCTAGAGATTTTGCCAGACAGCTACATTTGATTGGACAATATGTCGTATTTAAATCAAAATTGCTGTCAGTATCATCGCTTTGGTAGGAGACGTCTCTACTCTGCATGAACAGTCAGGTCTGAATCGCATTGCTAACAGAACCTCATATCTAAAGAGCCGTAAGACAAAGAAGACAATCACAAATAAGCAATAGATTGCAGAAGATGACAGCAATAACATACTTTGGTGCTTTTGTTTAGAAAAGAATAAGTAAGTTCAGGGCAATTTGCTTGAAAATGAGAGCAAGAACACAGTTGGATTTGGGTAACATAATTCTAAAGTAGGGTTCAGTCAGGGGTTACAGTGGATTTGGCAGCTGGTTGACCTATACATTCATGTGAGGACTTTATGTGATGTTTGTAATTTACTATTATTGTATATAACGCAGGACAGCAGGTCACAAAATAAAAATCCATGCAGACAAACAATGTAGATGCTCAAATAAAGGGACAAAAACAACACAACATAACAAAAAGGCCAGTCAGATAGATTTTTCTGTCTGTCTGGTGTTGGTACGTGTCAGGTCTGTGTTGATATTAGTTAGGAGGATTGATAAAACAGAACTATGATGCAGAGCAGAAAAAACAAAACAAAACTATCAGCCATAATAATAACAATAGTAACAAGAATAACGGCCCAGATGATGAACGACATGGGGATCCTGCAGTCCCAAGCAGAGAGGCTGACCTGGCTCCTGGAAGTGCTGCTGTAAAATTTGATAATGATTATAGATAGGTAGCATACTTTATTAATGTCCGCTGGGATTTTAATGTGTCATAGCAGCAGGTACATACATAGTGCAAACACAGTAGTGTAAGCAACAAATAAAGAAGAAAACCAGTGCGTTGTTACATACATTAGTTAATAAGGTGCATTCAGTGACCGGAAGGTGCAGGTTTATGGAGATGATCAGTACTGCTGGGTATGATGAGTCAAGAATGATCCTGAAAATAACTTATAATTCTTATATTGTATAAACAAAACGAAAAACACAATCATATAAAGTTTTTGAGGTCACCTCATTATTATTAAGTTCTGTCGCTGAAATATTCTTTTTTTTATTAAGAATAACTCCCCTAGTGAGTAAAATCTGAACTACAAGAGTAAAGTATGCGCACCGAATTTGCACAGAATCTGACCAACTGTTAGGCTCGACTGTCGAGAGACTCTCCAAGGTTTACAGCTAGAGAACTGCAGAGGTCAGTTGATTCTTGGTGTCAAAGAATCATCCATTCTACTTTTTTAATTGTGAAACAATTCCAGCTGCTTTGGTTTAATGAAATAGACATAATTTGGACAGGAGAGGCAACAGCATGACAACCTCCGAAAGGGAATGGTATATCAGGTAGTTTACACAGACCATTTCTTCTTCCTCAATCGTCCTGACTGATTTTTTTTTTCTAGTTTTGGATTTTTTTCTTCCTTGTTTCTACTCTACTCTACTCTACTCTACCCTAAATTACTCTACTCTACTTTTCTGTACTCTACTCTATATTACTCTACTCTACTCTATATTTCTCTACTCTACTCTATATTACTCTACTCTATATTACTGTACTCTACTCTATATTTCTCTACTCTACTCTATATTACTCTACTTTATATTACTCTACTCTACATTACTCTACTCTACTCTATATTTCTCTACTCTACTCTATATTACTCTGCTCTTTATTACTCTACTCTACATTACTCTAATCTACTCTATATGTCTGTACTCTACTCTATATTACTCTACTCTACTCTATATTTCTCTACTCTACTCTATATTTCTATATTTCTCTACTCTATATTTCTCTACTCTACTCTATATTTCTCTACTCTACTCTACATTTCTGTACTCTACTCTATATTACTCTACTCTATATAACTCTACTCTACTCTATATTTCTCTACTCTATATTTCTCTACTCTATATTTCTCTACTCTACTCTATATTTCTCTACTCTATATTACTGTACTCTATATTACTCTACTCTATATTTCTCTACTCTACTCTATATTACTGTACTCTATATTACTCTACTCTATATTTCTCTACTCTACTCT
>VRLP01009211.1:0-13583 GCA_009660295.1 Lophius piscatorius
GCACTTTGAGATTTGATCCAAATGTAAAGTGCATTATAAATTAAATGTATTATTATTATTATTATTATTGATGTTCTTGGAGGTGCTTGTTTCTTGTAACCTTTAATACCCAGAGGACTGAATGTAAAAGTCTGCAAAGTCTCGACTCGTCAAACTACATCCAACTTCAACGATTCACATTGGATCTTCCCCTTTGGTCCCTTTTCAGTCATCGAGCTGAGTTGGCGTGGATGTTTTCCATATGCTTTCTGAACTGAATAGATTTGTAAAAGACGCTTCATCCGAAAGAAAATTCTGCATGTGAATACTCATTTCATTGTGAAAGGAGAAAATTGTCCATGTAAACCCACCTAGTGTCTAAAAAAGCACAGAGTCTAACAGTTTAGGGAGATGTAGCTCCACATCATTTTCTGATGACGCTTGTGTTTCCTTGGTGGGACTCCAGTATAGCTGGTATGAGCTGCTGCCATCAGCACTTCATGGTTCATGGTGCCACCTGTGGACACACTGTAAGTTTAGGCGTGCCAGAGTTTCTTTAACCATGTTCAACTACTGGGATAATAAACATTTGAACTCAGCGACCCTTTCTAGTTTTTCTGTTTCTACTTTGAAATGGCCAGAGAATGCATCTCCGTTTTTTTGTTACCTGGGTGACAAAAAAATTTGGGGGGCCTGGTAAAGAGAGATATTTAGGGCTGCGGCGGGGTTGATAGAATTTCACATATTTTCAACCCAGAGCAGCCGCACCAAACTTCTCTGAAAAAAGGCAGTAGAAGCACCTTTTGCTTCGTATGCTGAGACAAAAACGCAACTCAGAGCATAACTTCACCAATAAATCCCGTTTTAGTCAATTTTTAGTCATCCATCAGTCAGACTCACAGATATTACAAGGACATTAATGCCTTGATGAATCCCAACTATTACTCTGATACATGATGGGGTAGTTTCACGGCAGAAAAAGGAATACTTAAATAATTATTATTCAAATTAAAATATTCAAATCCACTAGTTTCCAATATTTATTTTGGATTTGTACATTATATGACCCAAAACCATGAGGTTGTGTTCCAAATTGAATGTGTTCTTTCCTGCACGTGTGCAGCCCATCCCCCAAATTATTATGTAGAAAGCCTTCTGGTCATTTTTGGTTTGATGGAGGTTAAACATAAAATAAAAAGATGTTGGTTCTCTATTACTCTAAGTGCTACGGCTAACAGAGCCTGAGCTCTGTGGTCGGTCTGGCAGGAAGACCATTGCCCATATTTACTTTGATTAAGCTGGGAAAAAAACTGCTGCGTTTGATTGCCATAGAAAAGACCTGACCTGCTGAGAGTCAAATCGACAAAAATGAAGCTGTCTAACAAACACATTAATTCCTCTTCCTACCATACTTTGCAATATATATATACACACTAAATCCCAGTAAGAAAGGGGAAAACATTTAAGATTTTTATCATTTGATGGTTTTTACAATGACCAGTTTAATGGGGTGATGGAGCCCCTGCAGCACACAAAAGAGGACTTTTAAATTGACTTTGATGAAAAGATCCTTTTTCTCTTCATAAAACTCAATGCTGATCTTATCCTGAGTCCATGGTAATGTCACCTTTAAAAGCTTTGGGTCAGTGTGAATTTCTGATATTAAGTTTGTATGAACTGAACTGTGAGCCGGTTTGGATCAAAGGCTGTCTGTTGTGTTCTTTCCTGAAATCATCACAGCTATTCACCTTCTCTGCTTCTTTTTCCTAATTTTATGGAAAAAGGGTAGTATGGGTAATTTGACAAAATTAATCAAACATTTGAGTTGAATATTGTTCAATATATTGTAATTGTTCTTTGGAGCCCTCAGAGATAGAGCTCTATATATAAATGTGAGTTGACCCATCATCTAGACACAAACTGAATCCTGACAGATGTTTGAATCTGTCATTGCCCTGAAATTACCCACGTCATTGTTCCTTTCCTGACGTGACGTGTATCTCACAAACTTTCATCTTGGACTGATATCGCTGACGATCTGATCAGAAGGCTCACTCTCATCTAATGACTAACGGGCAATTAGCCGAGATCCGGAGCTTTCATGCTTTGTGTCTGCTCTGCATCCAGCCCTCTCCTCAGTCTTCTGAGTAAAGCGGCTCAAAGCAGCTTGAAATTTTGTTTTTCCTCATCACACAGAAAGATGAAACGACAACAAAAAGTTATTACCAGTAGGATTTGTTTTCTTTCATGGTCCGATTTTTGTTTAAGGACTTCAGGACCTTTACTTTTTCTTCTACCTCAGTATGTAGTAGTAAAAGTAGTATTTCTTATAATATTTCACTTTTTACCATGTGAGGACTTGCAGAATGCAGGTCTGATCAAATATAAATCAGTTATGTATTCCAGCTGAAAATGAAAAGTGTGAGTAATGGCATCATCTGGATGATCGGTAACAGAAGAGGTGGTGTGAATTATCTGTTGTGAAACTAGAACTACTCCGACATTATCAGGAAAATAAAAGTCTGTTTTCCGCAGTCTGTTCATGATGGAACTCTCGCACCTTCATTCCTCCACACCATTTTCTATAAATGCTACAAATGGAGATGGGGTGGTGGTGGGGATGTCGTTCATTATCTCAAATCAACTGAAAAAAGTCTCAGTGTCGCCACACAGTAGGAAGCTTTGAGTTCAAAAACCCAACCTGGAGCGTTTAGGTTTGCATGTATCAGGATCTCCTTGTGTCTGTTTGGGTTCCTCTGGGTGTTCCTCTACAGTGCAAAAACATACAATATATGTGAATGAATGACTGTAATGTGTCGATATGTGTAAATGTGAGAATAGATTGTTGTTTATCTCTTTACGTGTAGGCCCTGGGATGACTTGTAGCATGTCCAGGATGTTCCCTGCTTCTCAGGTAACTGCAACTGTAATAGGTGAAATTAGACAGCTCAAAATCAGGAACTTCTATTTTATATCAGGCATTATTGTGCTACTCCAATGTCTCTGTGTAAGAAAGGCTACAGGGGTTTCTATGGCTAAGTTTACCGGTAACTACTCTACCGATTGCCATTATAGTGAAAAGGCAAAATGTAGAAAACCATTTGTTTCCACGTCACAAGTGAATTTTCATTTCTATGGAAAATAGGCAACATGTTCACTTATTTTTGGTGACTCTAAATTGGGTGAGGAGTAAATGTGAGTATCAATCCTATGATGAACTGCCGCCTTGTGCCCGATGTCAGCTCTGATAGTTTCCAGCCCCAATGACCCTGAACAGGATAAACAGTTCTAGATAATTAATGAATTAATGAGTGTTAACATGTAAAATTGTGATCTGACATGATAATACTTTAGTGGGTCACACACATGCCAAACAAACAAAAGGTTTGGGGTTTAAATACCAACCCTGCCCGGAGAGTTTTCATGTGTGGATTCTCTTGGGCTTTTTCAAACAGCCTGAAAAATCTGTAATACAGCTCTATTGGTGACTTGTTGCTGTGAATGAAAGCGTGAATCGTCGTCTATGATGAATTGTCAAATCATCCTTGGTGTGGCCCGCCTCTCTCTTAATGTCAGCTAAGCCCCCCCCCCCCTCTCAAAAGGTTAAGTGATTCCAAAAAATTAATGGAAGATATCTATTCTCAATGGAAAATAGATAGATCATCCGTCTGAAAATCCAGTGCAGATGGGATATTGTCATTTTGAGGAAAGATGTTTGATCTTAATGCTCAGAAATATCTTGGATTATCTGTAGTAAATGTGTTTCTGTGCGGTATCTGACTTCATACCACCCAAACAGCAGAGACATCAACTGTGCTTTTCTACTTTTGCAGCAAGGCCTTTCACACGTTGTTGTGAAACAGCAACCCCTTTACCCGATCAAAAAACGGAAAACTCAAGGTTCTCTCCTCAGACTTGAAACACTCAATAGAACAAACAGATGTCTAAGAGTGAGGTAGAAGTGTGAGGAGTGAGAAAACAGGAGTAAACAGAAACTGTCAGTCTCATAGCTGCATGCCGCGCATCCCGTCAGAGATTTCCCTGGCTGCTTTGACGGATGTTTCGTCAGCAAGACGCCTCGCTCTACAATGGCTGTTGACAAAGCTACTGTTTGACCAGCCTCTGTGTTGACAGCACTCACTGCTTTCAAAGAATAGCAGTTTTTTTTTCTTTTTTCCCTTCTTGATGTTAGCTAAATCTCTTTCTGCAGTGTCCTTCACCTTGTCTTGTCTTCCCTTCAGGTTTCCTTAGATTTTTGTGGCAGCAAATTTTCAGATTACACCTCCTTGACACGTCCATCGCCCTGAGCGAGGGTTCTGTTGTTTCCTGTACCTATGAAACTAAGAAAACCAGGCAAGTTTGGCACAACTGCAGCTTTAAATATATATAACTTGAGAGGTTCAAAGGTAGTTCAGGGCCAAGTAAGACTCTTCAAACATTTCCACATTGAAAAATATATGATTATTTAACGCAAGAAAACTTATTAAAATCCATCCCATGGCCCTGACTTAAAAAGGTCACAGAGTTATCACAGCACACTTTTACTTCCCTTTCTATAAGGTGAGGAATGTACCTGTGCGGTCCACTCTGATGTGAAAGCACATCACATCACACACACATGTGAAACGCTCTCATTTACGCATTTGAAATGCTTTCACATACACATTTGAAACGCTCTCACAAACACATGTAAAATGCTCTCACACACACATGTGAAACGCTCTCAAATAGTATACTGAAAACTATACATATGTACACGGGAAAGACTTTCACTTAAATGACTGAAATATTTCAGTATAATGTGTGAGAGGATTTCACTAGTGTGAGTGAGTTGCATACAACTTTCGGTTTGTTTTTGTTTTTTTTCAGTTGAGATGTTACAGTTTAGCGCTAAGGATAGAAGTTATGTCCGCTCAGCAGCCTGCAAGTCGCTTAACTGAAGAAGCAGCGTTGCTTAACAATTTATTGTCCTCGGCGGAGACAATCAGAACCTTGTCAAACGTGACAACAATGGTGCAGCCAACTCTGGACAAGGTGAATAGTCACCTTCCATCACTCTTTCCATCCCGCCAGCCTAGCTGTACTCCACTGCCAGCTGCATCTCCTGGCAGGATAGAGTGTGCCCCATGTTATCAAGCGCAGCAGTGTTTAAGCGCATGGAAGTCAGGCTCAAGGAGGAAAAGGTAATTATCAATAGTTTGCAATTATGTGTGTTTATGATGTGACGCTAAGGCACACAAACAAGTGGATTATGATTTGGGTCAAAATTCCCGCATTTGTAGACAGCAAAACGACTTCAGAATGTTCCAACATCTCGTTAAAAAGATCCGATTTAGGCTGGTTGAAGTGGTATGGGTTTGAACAGTGTTCTCTGCTGCTTTTTCAACTTTTAACTGTAAAACTCTCAACCCACCTTCTCCACATAAGTCGACTCATTTCTCGGTCACTTTCCCTATGATAAAAATAGCAAAATGTTGATAATATTGAAATGTAGATATTCCACGTATCTGTGCTTTGTAGACAAGCACATTTAGCTTGCACATAGGCTAATCGTTATATTTATATTTCAGAGCTAAGGCACAGCACCATGACCATTTCAACAGGACATAATGCTACTTCCCAATCCATCAATGGGACTAGTGTGCAAACAAGGTCCAAAGTTACAGTTACACAAACATCCTCATATCCAGGCACATCCTCAGTGCCTTTGAGTTCCAGAAGGTCTTGGCCTTTTTTTTTTTTTTGGTGAGCACATTCCGGAGGATGTCAGGGAAAAGACCTATTTTTTTTCTTTTTACTTTGGATATTAATCATAGTAATCTCATTTTGTAGAGCACTTAACAAACACAGTTCTAAAGTGCAGTCACGATTACATATGCACCATTAATATATTTTTTTAAATGTACATGAACAAGTCACATACCTCCTATAGGAGCAAGAAACAAAGAAGACGGCTACCCAAACAAACATACTCTCACAGCGTACAATCTATTATGAACCACATAGCCTAACATGTATATTATTTTTTGTTATATTTTTTGTTGTTGTAATATCTATATCTTCTTTGTAGCCTCCAATTCCTAATTTCTTGTGGCAATAAGCTGGTGTCCCCAAAGATTCAGGAGGGCCAGCAGCTGAATGGGATGCTAATCCATAACGTTTATAAAACCTTACATGTGTATGTTAGGCCATCAAGAACCATTTTGGTAAGTTTGCTTTTTTGTTTGATTTTTTACCACTTCTGAAAATGGAATGTTAACGTTTCCCCATACAAAGGCTCTTCTTGGGTAGTTAAAGACCTGTTCTGGTATGTAACATCCAAATTAAGGAGTTGAACGCCCTTCAACAGAGTGAGGACTAAAGGCTGCGTTACAATCTCCCCACCTGCATCAATCTCTGCAGCAACACAGGAACTAAAATCCTTTACTGAATTAAAAGTACTAGTACAAGAATGTAAAAATACTACTTTTAAAGTAAAAGTCCTGCATTAAAAATTTTAGGTAAACAGCAAAACTATTTTAGTTACTAAATGTTAAAGTTATTATTAAAGTTAAGTTATCATAACTTGTTATAATGTTTACAGTTCAGCTATAGTTTAAGTTAATTAGAAGCATTATATCTGACATCACTGGAAAATTAATAGTGAATCATCAGTGTGTAAGCGGTATTACTGTTGTATCCGCAGGAAGGGGCGCTAGTGTACTACTACTAGCTGCTATAATAACGTTATATACAGTTAGCTTGTATAGTCCAGTGGTTCCAAACCTAGGAGTTGGGCAACTCCTAATGGTCATCAGATAAATCTACTTTTTTAAGATGTCAAAATAAAAAATTAAAACTCACTGGTTTCATTTTAAACAATTTGTTGTATTTTAAAGACGTTTTATATTACTCATTGTGTTAAATCTTTATCTGAAAAGTAATAGAAGCTGTCAAATAAAATGGAGTAGAAAGTACACTATTTCTTTGAAATGTTGGAGTGGAAGTACAAATTACCATTAGGTGGAAATACTCTAGTACAATTCCCCCAAACTATTATTTAAGTATAGTTCTTGAATAAAAATGTTCTTAGTTAATTTCGACCATAGAGAGTGTGTCAGCATGCACCCCAGTCAAATTACGTGCCAACCACCAAAACAAGTTATCAACCTGTGGGAAACAATGAATGTAAACTGTTTATTTCTTCTAGCAATACAGTATAACAGTATACTGATATTAATTAAGCAAAGGTTTTAGACCGATCAAAGTTGATTTCAACCCTGGCACTAGCGGTCGTGATGAAGACTACTCCTCAGATTTAACACTCGTGGCTAATCTCCCTGACACCTTGTTCCTAATATTTTGTCTGCTCCTTTAAAATACATGAAGGGGGCAAAATAATAGAAACACTTTTCAATATAACACGAACACTACAATTTCAGTAATAAACATAAACTAGAATCATCACTTTTATGATAAGGTCAACAAAAATTGAAAATGTTCAAGAAAAATTGTAGCACAGCTTTTGTATTGGATAGCAATAGTCTCCCCACCTTCCTCTTCATTATAAAAACTTCTAACCAAGGCTACGGCCTCCAATATAAATGCTTTGAATAATTGGTTCTGATGCTTTTGAAGCTCAAAAATGGCATTCAGTACAGCCTTACAGCAAAGTGTTATTGTATTACATTGTAGCCATGTACAAAAATCCTGCACTGTTTGACCTGTAATGGGACACGGATATCATGGTATAATGCAGAACTCTATTGTCTAGTTTCTTATTGATAAGTTATAATACCATTAAGTAGCCTCCATAACAAGCCATCTTGCTACTTCTTGTAGTGCTAGGTATCAGAAAGTACAACTCTTGAGGACCAGGGGAAGTCAAAGACACCTCTGCTTGACTACCTGGCCAATGCAGAATGTCTGCGGCCTTTGCGTTCAATAAGAGACAGGGATCTGCTGGGACTTGCCATTGTCATGTTTCAGGTCATCCACATGGTTCAAGGTCCATTTCAAAACTATTAAGTGATACAGTCCCATTAATCAGATTAGGGATTATTGGCCTGGATTAACTCAACTAATGTAAATCTTATTTTTTTATGTGAAACTTTTTTGTATGGAGATATGTAAATTGACAATGCAAGTGCAAAATTAGTAAAATTATTGATGTTCTTTGTACAGATTCATTGAGGGACTGAAAACTCTTGGGGTTCTGGAGAAAATCCGAAGGTATCCAGACAGCTTTCGCCCCCTGCTCTGCTATGAGCCAAGCACACTGATGGCTGACCGGAAGGATGATCTTTTCAGCATTCCAGAAGGGAGTAACAAGAGAGCTTCTGAGGAGATAGTCTTTCCAGAAGGTAACAACTATCTCCAGGATACAGAAGGTAATTGACAGTTTAGTATATGTGGAAGAAATCATTCAGGTTCAATCCAAGGCTTTACTATAGTGATATGAGTTTATTATTATTTAGGAATGTGGTGAGCCTAGAGACACAGAGCAGATGTGTGGCAGTAAAATATATTTTGGATAGTGTGACTAGATAAAGGGGAACTAGCAGCAAAGGGTAGGAAATTTTCCCGAAGGGGCCAAACTTGGTATGTCTGAATGGTTAAAATGTGTATTTTTCATCAACCCGCATCGCAAAAAAAAAACTACCTAAGTCTGTGAACCAAGAAAGAAGGTAAAAAATAAGGCTAGCATTTTTGCAAGCAATTAAAGAAAAACCTTAAACACAAAACAATCAAGACTTTAACAGTTTGTACTGTTAAAAATCTTTTTATAGATCTTTATCCCTCCCTTACATTACACAATAGCATAAAAATGTACTCTTCCCTTACATAATTCTTTATATGTACCCTATTGTACATATGTACATGCAAGGTGATGATAAAAGCTGATGCATCTATTTATGAATTATAGTTGTTTTTTTTCTTTAAAAAAATACCTGTATAACAAAAACACTATAGTTTAAACTTACTTATTCTCTTGGTTGTAGTATCTTTATCACATAGGACCTTGAGATTGTAGAAAGATGTAAGACATGTTATAAATGTATTGCTTTTGTGTCATTCAGTTTTTTGACACTTCGATATTTAGAGGTAAAATACACTTATTGGTCAATTTATTCATTTTCAGCTGATGTTGATTGCTCTACATATGTTTCATATTTGTAAGTGCTAGTTTGTCAAATTAAAGATTTTCTATATTTATAGAAGAACATGGACCATCCAAACTTCAGAGGATATTGGCTTTTGCAACTGGAGCGTCTATGGTACCACCTATCGGCTTTTCACCAACACCCTCTGTCGAGGTCATACATAAAGGTCGAGTTCCTTAGGGCCAAGTTAACTGCATCAAGTTGTATGTGTCATACCAACTGTTCAAGGAGAAGTTTGACTTTGCATTAAGAAACACATACGGTTTTGGCAGGGCATGAATGTGTTCTCAGTATGCATTTCCATTTACATGTCTGTAGTCTGTGTCTACTTGTCTCACGTCTGCCTTTATCTCTCTACGAGTCTTGGTCTATGTGTCTTAAAAAAAATAATTAAAAAGGAAAGTTGTTAGTTGCTTTTCTAATGCCCACTTTCCTTTTAAAATTATATTGCCATGTGCAACAAGGTGTAATTATTGAATCACAAGTCAACAAATGTTTAAACATTTATTTTTATTTTTTTATTATGTTGATTAATTATTAAACAATTACGTGTTTCGAAAGGGGTTCTGAAGAACCCTTTGTTTAAAATGTAAAAGTTAAAAACAGAAATAAACATGCCTACAGTCTGGTTCCAAGAACAGTTTTGGTCTCTATATCTACTTTGTCTGCTCATGACAATTGTATTTCGGTTGTTTTATTTAAAAAAAATTTTTTTTATGTAATTCACAGAAAAAACTGCACAAGTGAAGAAAACAGAACAATGTTTCAACAGATCTAACATTTTTTTTTTTTTCTTCACAGCTAACATAACTACAATGTAATGCACTTTGCTAAATTTTTATAACTGTGTGAACAATAAAGTATAAATGATTATATAGTACAACGTTGTGGTATTTAGTCTATGCATTTTACGCATTTAGCGTCAAGGGCTGGGATTGTACCCAAACCCCCAAGTTGTAGGATAACCACTCCATACCGAGCTAAAGCCAACGCAAACTCGTGTTCTGGTTGAAGAAAGTGAAGAAAAAAGTGAGGAAAACAACAACTTTGCTATTACTGAAACAAATCTATTCCATGGCTCCCATCATCTTCTAGTGGGTTCACATGTTGAATATGTTAGGAACTTTCTTGGGGTTTTACTTGGACCCAGTTGCAGACACCAGACATCGTGGCAGAGCAGGTGCAATTAAAATATTTAATATGAACCAAAAAGGCACGAGGAAAAAGCAGGGGATCAAACGGGAACAAAAAACACTAGGATTAATTTACAACACACTGGGAGAAAAAACTAAAAAAATTCAATGAACCCAGGTTCGGTCCAGCAAACCCACACTGTCCGGTGGACGACTCGAAGGCAGGGCCGGAGCCAGGCAGCACCAGAGTTACCACTCTGGGGGTCGAGGAGGAGGGTGCCCTTGTAGGCGAATCCGATCACGAGGAGCCCGAGTAGGAGGTCGCCCAGGAACCCAATCGAGAGGAGCCCGAGGAGAAGGTCGCCCGTGAAGGCGAACCTGATCACGAGGAACCCGAGGAGGAGGTCGCCCGTGCACCCGATCACGAGGCACCCGAGGAGGAGGTCGCCAGTGAAACCGATCACGAGGAGTCCGAGGAGGAGAGAGGGGAGACTGGGAAGCGTGAATCCAATGTACCCTGTTCCTCCATGAAGTTAAAAATGTTTATAAAGTGGCTAGATACAACTTTATTGAGTTCTGCCCATAGCCTCTCAATCCTTTGGTTGTGCACTGAAACACCAGTAATTACACAATGACTGTTCAATCCCCTTCTTTCCAACATATAACTGGAAACATGTTTATTTCCCATACCATGATCACATCTGACCCTTAAGGGCAAACCAAAGTTCTCTACTCCTCCTAAAAATAATGACAAGACACTTGAGGCTCTGTTGTTAGATAAGCACCGTAGGTATATGATAGACCGACTGAAGCCATCGCCTCATCCATGAAATACCATCCGCCACATCACCAGCTTTTTGTTGCCGTCAAAATGCCTGTTGAGAAATATACACTACAGTGAAGAAAATATATACTTGAAACTTGCCAACTATACCAAAGTATTGTTTACCTTATAAACATTGCATTCATAACCTTAAGTACAATGTAAGTACTATTAGCCAAATAAACTATTAGGCTTTGAATAGTTTTTTTTGATTAGTATTAATGTTCATTTAACTGCATTAGATATTAAAGGTGTGTTGTGCTATTTTTAACAAATTTAATATACTGCATGTTATTTAATCTACAGTAATCTAACATGTTCTGCAATATTGAAAGTTTGTAGTGTTGCTGTCCTGTAAGTTAACAAGCTCAGTCACAGTCTTATTTTCAACTTCGTTACAGTGCATCTTCCAGTTAATTGAAGTGGGTTTTAAAATAGTTTATTTGGCTGAAGAAGTAGGAGAATTTTCTCAGTCCATGAAGGAACATTTATCAGAAATCTTCAAATTCAAAACCACCAAATTTGGAGGAAAATATTTTTTAATAGACAGGAAGGTTATACAAAATTATAACCTGAGGAGTAACTAGTAACTAAAACTGTAAGATAAATGTAGTAGAATAAAATATAGAATGTTTACCTCTAGATGTAGTGGAGCAGATTTAGGAAGTTGCATAAAATGGAAAAGCTCAAATATTGAGTTTTTGCTTATGCCCCGTACTTAATTAAATGTACTCAATTACATTTCATCACTGCATATATATAGTACAAAATAAGTCAACTTAATATAATTGGTTGGGGATCTGAAAACAATACACCCTACGGCGTATTGCTTGACGACGCCTATATGACCGCCCAATTGGGTTTGACCAGCCAGCACGTGATCTCATGCTTCCAAGTATATATGCTTCACCTACATTTGGAGTGTTCTGCTGTATAGTAGTCACAGTGTTTTCCAGGTCTTGATTTATCAACACTCCATATCTTAATGGCTCATCTCCCAGAATATGTGTGTGTCTGAATCCCAAAGCATGCTACAATTCTCTGCCATGTCATACCAATGAACACACAGTGAAAAATTGGTTCAGAGGATATGCAGTATCGTGGTCGACCAGGATGGCCAGTAAAGGTTGTTGGTTGTATCAAAGTGTTGGTCAAATCAGTGGATCTCTGACCGACCCCATGTTCATGCAGCAAGTTGCAAAAGCATGTAACCTATTATCATCGTTATATGTGGGTATGTGTGAGAGCATTTCACATGTGTATGTGAGGGCGTTTCCCATGTGTATGGGAGTGTTTCACATGTGTATGTGAGAGAATTTCACATGTGTATGTGAGTGTTTCACATGTGTATGTGAGAGAATTTCTCATGTGTAGGCAAGAGCGTTTCACATGTGTGTGTGAGAGCATTTCAGATGTGTATTTGAGAGCGTTTCCCATGTGTGTGTGAGTGCTTCACATGTGTATGTGAGAGCGTTTCCCATGTGTATGGGAGTGTTTCACATGTGTATGTGAGAGAATTTCACATGTGTATGTGAGTGTTTCACATGTGTATGTGAGAGAATTTCACATGTGTAGGCAAGAGCGTTTCACGTGTGTGTGAGAGCATTTCAGATGTGTATTTGAGAGCGTTTCCCATGTGTGTGTGAGTGCTTCACATGTGTATGTTAGAGAATTTCACATGTGTATGTGAGAGAATTTCACATGTGTAGGCAAGAGCGTTTCACATGTGTGTGAGAGAATTTCACATGTGTATTTAAGAGCGTTTCACATGTGTGTGCGAGAGCGTTTCACATGTGTGTGCGAGAGCGTTTCACATGTGTGTGAGAGCGTTTAACATGTGTATGTGAGTGTTTACCGGTTCCTCTCCTGTGGAACCATCTTCCAATCTTGGTTCGGGGGGCAGAGACCCTCTCTACATTTAAAAGTAGGCTTAAAACTTTCCTTTATGATAAAGTTTATAATTAAGGCTGGCATAAACTAGCTCTTAGCTATGCTGCTATAGGTTTAGACTGCTAGGGGATCTCCCATGATGCACTGAGCTTTTCTCTCTTCCTCTCTCACTGTCCCTCTTTATACACCCCACTCACTTTAATGCATTGTAAATGGATTAATGCATGTTAAATGGTTTAATGCATGTTAAATGGATTAAATGCATGTTACTAACTTGACTTCTTCCCTGGAGTCTTTGTGTTTTCTCGCCCTGTAAGGTCACATGGTTGGTGATTGCATCTGCTGCTGTGGACCTGCTCGATGTCCAATGATCACAAGATGCTCATGATGATGATTATTGTTGTTATTATTATTATTGTATAGTATTTCCCCATAAGCTATTGCTAAATGTTACATTAATATTAATGTTATTATCAACCTGGGATCCCTGCTGCTGCCGCGGCCCGACCATGGAGATGTTGGAGAAAGTGGATTATAGCTGATATCTTTGCTGCTTTTCCCCCGTCTGTATCTCTCCTCACCTGTGTCTCTCTCTTTCTCGCTCTCACTCTCTTT